>JAODJU010000115.1:1437828-1448720 GCA_026776725.1 Gnathonemus echidnorhynchus
GGACTTTTGCTTGAGCGTCGACTTGTGCACATTGACGAGTTACAAGCCGGCGACTTAGACCAGTTTTACTGTATATATTATATTATGTCATATTATATTATATTGTAGCTCTTAATAGACTGAGGCATTGCAGTGGCAGGGCAAGTTGAGGAAAGAGGTTTCAACAAGACCACTCTTTAATAATAGCCCTTAAAAGGACTGACGCAAATGGTAGCCACAACTCCGATCACATATGGTGAAATGCAGGGAGGATTCATGGCACACAGTAGGTTGGTGAGTAACTAGACATTTACAAAGAGTGCTTTTCCACCGCACCAAGTACTGTACTTTGGGTACTTTCACTTTTTCATTAACTTCCGGTTGACTACCAGTACCAAAAGTTCCAGTACCGACAGTGACAAACCAGCTGGGGTACTTTCATACTTCAGTACTTTGGGGTGGGACTTGAAATGCTTTTTTTGTCAATTGGTTATGAAAATAGCATGAAAATGATTACGATCTTGGAGAAAGTATGCAGCACTCATGCAAAAGCAGTGGAGGTAAACTTTAAACTGATTTTTAAACATATAAGAATCTATAAAAGGAATAATAATAAAAAATTGCAAAGCTTGCTAAGTTTTTTTTCCTATGACAGAGTAACAGAGCAAAAATATTTTAGTGAAATCCCCTGAGCTATAATGTTATACAGTAAGAAAAAAGCCTTATTTTAATATAGCTGACTAGCAATGTAAGAATCGTATGTGCATAACATGCAATGCTAGTATAATATATTACAGCCATTTTTTGAATTCAGTACAAAATACCCTGCCTTGATTTGTGATGTCATTCAGCGCCAGTATTAGTTTTCATGCCAATGGAAAACCAACACCTTGAAGTACCGTACTTTTGGTACTTTCTCGAAGTACCAAAAGTACGGTACCTGGTGCGGTGGAGAAAGTCCTAAAAAAGAGTCATTTGAAGATCAGGCAAGGACTGAGTACAAACACGGGTAAGGGCACACGTGACGGTGAGGTCCACAGAGCAGCTATTTATAGCAACACATACACAGGGGCTATATGCAAGGCTTAAGGCTTAAGGCTTAGGAAATGCTAATAGGCTCTGCTAGTGGAATGCAGCTCACTGATGCTACAATATACTGTAATGGGCAGATGGGCCATATTGTTCGGCACAATCGACGAGGCAGTTATACTTTTAACCACAATGTGGCTTTATTGCACCTATACCACACACATGCGTGCACACTTTATTGCACCTATACCACACACATGCGTGCACACTTTATTGCACCTATACCACACACATGCGTGCACACTTTATTGCACCTATACCACACACATGCGTGCACACTTTCCACCATGCAAGCCGCCCCGAAAACTCCTAACACACAAGGTGGGCACACACACATACACCACTGTTTACAACAAATAACATTAAACATTATATATTTCAATACACACAACAACAGCATATCAGATGCTAACTATACACGGCTATTTACATCATGTACACATCTGGCACCAGTCCAACGTACTGTGCTCCCCAATGGTTCCCGTCAGTGCTACACTGCTCCTCTCCTAGGTGGTTACCCATTCCGGTACCACCACAAAGTCACAGAAGCACTCCGAGCCCCAAGTCCCCCACCATCCTGATCAGTCCCTGCTGCTGGGGTACTCACCACCAGTCTCGGTGATGGCTACTCCGAGTGGACCAGGGGCTGCTACGGAGCCAGGTGGTCGCGGAGTAGCATGACAGTTCTGCACCGCTCAGGCATCCACACCCTGTGCACTAACTCGGAGATCCGCTCCAGGACCTCCCCAGGGCCTCTCCGGTGTCTGTTGAGCTTGGATGACCGCCCCTTCTTCCTGATGGGGCAGTCCATCCAAACAGGGTTCCCAGGCAGGAAGGCCTGTTATACGCCTTCTTCTGTCTGGCTATGGCCACGTCCTGATGTTCTCTGGCCAGCTCGTGCACGGTCTGTACGTGCTTCTGGAGCTGGCTCAGGTAGTCCTGTTCTGGTGTCGCCGGAAGCTCCGACTCGGGGTCCAAGCCAAACACCAGCTCCACCAGGGTTCGCGGCTCACAGCCAAACATGAGGACAGTGGGGGGTGCAGCCAGTACTTTTGTGTACCGCTGCACGATTAGCTTACAGGACCAGGGGAAGGTGGGCCTCCCAGTCATGCTGATGCTTGGCAATGAGGATTGATGGTTGTGCAGCTGGGGAACGATGAGACTGCTTCACCAGCCTGTGGCTCTGTGAGTGAAGCGGGCTGGTGCAGGTCTTCATGATCGCCTTGAAGTTTCTCCTCTGGTCACTGTGCAACTCCTTGAGGGCCCCAAACCAGTAGAAGAACTCCTCAAGGAGCTTCACCGTTGTGATGGTGCTGCTCTGGCGAGGAACCATGTACGCCTCAGGCCACTTCATGAAATAGTGCATGGCCATGAGTGGTTCCCAGCCTCGGTGCAATGAAAAGGGCCCAGGGTGTCCATTCCCACACGCTCCATGGGGGTAGGCCACTAGGTACGACTGCAAGGGAGCCCAGAACTGCTGGCTGAGACCCTTCTGAGCCATGCATGTGTCACAGCTGTCCAGGAACTGTGACAGTGCAGCAGTTGGGGCCTAATGGAGAGGTGTGGTAATGCTCGTCTAGGACCCCACATAGTCTAGGACTGGCCCTACACCAACTGGATTAACAAAGCAAAATTTAAACTCTAAAGAAGTTTAAAAAACATTATTTAAGAAGTGTTTTGAGATCAACGTGTGACTACTAGCATACTGAAGGCACACAGCCGACTTGGACCCAGATGTAAACAATTACAGACCTAAATGAGAACCCAGAAAGGGGAGTTTGTGCCTTTACGGTTAAAGAAATAACAAAATATGTGCTGAGATTGCTTCTGCTGTTCAATATGTGATTCATTTTGAACACTTTTGAAGGTCTGTGTGATTAAATAAAATGCCACATACGTATAAACAACTGGATATCTATTAATAAACTCTTATATTTCTGCTCAAAACTGAACACTGTAACCTTTTACATTCCCCGCCCCCTCCACCCCCTAACCTGCCTGTAACACTGCAACTGTGTGATACTATCCAACTTCACAAAAACTGACCTCACATCCCTACTAATTAGTTTGACCCTAATTAAAATTTTTCTCCTTCATCAATGGTCGTTTACAAGTTACCTCCTGTGTGCTTTACATGGGTCTCATCTCTATAAATACACACTCTTAATAATAAACTAACATTGCGCACATGCAGTCCTTGGTTTCTTTAGGCTTTAGTTTCTACCTGGATTAATTATTCATATGGTTTTGCATACATACACTCAGTATCTTCTCTGACCCACCCCAGAAAGCTTTGGGTGCACAAACCGTTTATACGGCTGGGAACAGGGAACAACTTAAACCGTTTCAGCTTCCATTAATGATGATTTACACCATTTAAAGAAAAAAAGGAACGAAATTAAAGTGCAGTGCGCTGTACCAACATCCAATACGCTCAGTCCATCATCGAACAATAAAACTCGCTCAGGCTTCCTGTTTTAACTTTTTTTTCCTCTCTTACCCTCTTAATATCTAAATTATGTCTAATGAAAAATACATGCTGTGTCTGTATTATTCATAGTTTATAATTCACAGAGCAGGCCTCCCACAAGGAGCCTAATACTTCTCACCAGCTGTTTTAATTTTTTTTTTTTTTACCAGTCTCTTATGTCCCAGCGTTGCTCATGTGGATTCATGGGCCAAGACCCCCCACCTTGCCGTCTCTTGCTGCCCCCCTTCTTCTGCATCTTATTTTTTTTTTGTCATGGGGGGGTGGGCAGGAAGGCTAATGCAGGCATAAACAATTGCAACTGTTTGTTTTGTCCTCTGCAGCAAGTTGGATGCGACATCAAGCCGTGTGTGTGTGTGTGTGTGTGTCAGGGGGGAGGATGAGAGTGGAGGAGAGCAGGACAGTGCATTTGGGATGGAATTATCCTGCAAGGCATTGTAGCAATTAAGTAGATGAATGGCCATGGGTTTTAATTAGAACATGGGATATGCATTACATTCCGTTCTACAAGCAAGTGCCAGCAGTAGAAGGGAGGTGCCTGGTCTGCTTATGCTCCCAGGAGGGAGCTGTGATGCAGGTGACGTGAGGGGAGAGGGCTACCTTGTGGGGCCACCGCACAGCAGCGGTCAGAGGTCAGAGGTTGGGCCATCCATGTGTGGGCGTGTCTCTCTGCCCGCGACTGATACTCACGCACGTGCCAGATTCGGTTCACAGATGCTCCCTTTCGGTTCACCATCAAATTAACATGTGAAATGAGGGCTTTCAGCTTGGTGCTGTGAAGTTCTGGGGAAATTAAATGATTATTACGTCTTTGCCAAAACAGGAGAGAGATGGCGATTATTAAAAAATACAGGCGAAACAGAAACCAAAGTGGTTTTTGCAATAAAAATAAGTTTATTAAATCAGCATTCCAATTTGGCCAGCAAAACAAAAGTTCCTGCCAATTGTACAGCCAATAATAAGCTTACAGTGTATTCAGGATTCTTATGGAAAGTCTTAAAAGTAAAAAGAATTCCAAAATAATATGTGTAGGGCAGAATCAGGCTGGGTCCCACTGGTAATAAAGATTCAAAATGAGCTTTGGATTTTGGATGCATCTAAACAGTGGTGCCCCAAGACGGGCTGCTGTTTAAAGCTGTAATCTGTAAAAGCTAAACCCTGAAAGCCCTTCACAGTCAACCGGTGGTAGACTCTGTACTAACTAAATTACCCCAGTGGCACTGTGGGACATGCCTGGTTGAAGGACGGTCACAGCTGGACAGTAAATGTCTGACACAAACCAGCCCTGACTCTGCTTTGTGCCAGCAGATCAGGGCACAGAAAAATCCAGGAATAAATTGATCGACAAATGGAGTAAAAGCCATACTTCAGAAGGGTGGGAAGAGCCCAGGGATCTCGCCGCGTGACACAGCGCTTATCCGGCAGCGAGACGAAATGTACGCCAGCAGATTGCACCCCAAGGTTGAGAGATCCTACTCTGGTCATGTAACCGCCTCAACCTTCCTTAATAAGACAGAAAGCCTTTCTTTGTCATGTAAGACAGCAAGGACATGTGAGAGAAACATGCATATAGGGGAAAAGAATTGTCTTAGGAACTAATATCTGCACACCAAATAGACAAATTTCTCCATTGGAACAAACACATTTTTCTATTCACAACACCCAAGGACTGTTACAGTTTTCCTGTAATTAATTATCATTATTTTTTCTTGCTCTTTTTTCCCTCATCCCATTTTCTTTTATTTCCCCCAATTATACCAATTATTCTTAATTTCTTTGGCTGTATTCTGCATATTCCTCCCACTGCAGCCTCTCATCCTATACAGTGAGCATTCTGACCTTGCTTGGTTTTCCCCTTCACCTGATTATTATTTTTTTTCCCCAACAGACGGGCGGCCCCCCCCCCCCCCCCATGTATGCTGAGCGGCCACATCACGGCGTCCTTGAGGGATCTGACCGGGCTCCAGCTATGTAAAGATAATGATACAAATAAATATGACAGCAGCTACCCATCAAGGCCTTGCACGCTCATAAATAGAGTAGTAGCTTTTACCAGTACTCAAAGTCAAAGACGTCCAGGCCGTCTGCCCCGTGGATGGATGAGTAGGTGTGCTAGCCATGTGTACGTGCAGACTTTGAGTACTGCCTTGGCGTGCAGCTAATGAACCTGGAACCTCTGACAGCCTCACATCAGCGGCATCAGAGCCACCGTCTGTGTCATCTCGTCCCTTTAAAGGCGGTTGGCCCATTTACACATTGTGCTAAAGTGCTAAGATCTCCATAGGTAACTGGCGTGCAATGAAGTCAAAGGAGACTTCTGTCTCTGTTCATAAACCAAGTTTCATTCTCTTTTAATCCTGTTACTATGCTACATTCTTTGTCTACACGACCAGGCAGATCGGTGAACGGAAAACCTTCATGTGGGCTCCGGAGTTGGACCCTTGAGTACGGCACCTTAACCTCACTCGCTTGAGTAATATACTCAAGGGCAACCTGGGGGTTGAAGAAGGCATCATGAACAAAGCAGTGACCCCGAATGGCTGCAGGTGACATACAGACCTTTAGGTGAAGGTTAAAGACCAAAGTATACATGGTCATCAGGGGTCAACGTGGAGGTGGCTGGACCTCATAGTCATAAAAGCACAGTGGAGAGCAGCACCTGCTACCCCTAGATGTAGGGGTGGGTACTTCATAGCATGCGGCTTCTCTTCCTTTGCTGTGAAGCTTTGCTGTGGAAATCATGCTCTGCCGTAGAGATGGAGGGGGCAGGCCGGTGGGTGGGTGGATGTCAAAGGCCACTTGCTGTCATCTCCTTGCTGTCACTGCTAGGATGTCACGCAAGGAGCCATCTAAAATTGCTTACCTTGTCACCACAGTAATCTTGCTCTGGACTACACAGCCCCTCCCCCGCCCCTATTTGAGCATATATTTTCCGGCACCTCTGCGGAGCACTGAGGAAGGCGGCGGGATGAGGACACAGTTGGTGGAGTTAGAGTCACAGGGAGGCTAAAAGTTAATGATGGAGGATGAGGAGGACGGGGCTGCAGCACTCCCCGCACCCCAGACCTGTGCTTGGTCTCCTAGCAATGCTGAGGTCAGTCTGCTGTGGGTTTGCGGGCACGTCTCTGTTAGAAGCCAGTCCGACTGGGGTGGGGGGGCGGCGGCAAGGGAATTGGTTTCTGGAGCGTTCTGGGGAAGTGGGGGAAATCGAGGGACGCTTGTCCCCTGTGCTGTTGGCTCTGTCCCCCGAGGGCCCGAACGCCATATGGAAGGAAGCCCATGAATATTACATGAGAAACGTCCTCACAGCAAACACTGTGTCCGTGGCCAATGGGCTCGTGCTGCATGTTCCCTGCTACACCAAGGAGTCGCGTCGCCCTGGAGCTGCTGGCCTCCCTCCTACTGGTCACCTGTTCATTCTTCTTCCCTTTGCTCTGCAAAGATAGATTAGTTTTTAGATGTTTTTGCTCTCATTGTTGATGCCTACATATTAAAATATCTTCCATCAAACATCTGTCTATCTTCCAGCCACTTATCCAGACCATTACATGGCACATACACACACACACACACACACACACACACACAGTCGAGTGATCATATTTTTTTGGGAAAAATGCTAATGCTAACTATGACAACCTTTGACAACCTTTACCCCTACCCAGCTCTTACCATAACCATAAGTAACCAAACAAAATACAAGAGCTTTTGCATTTTTAGTTTTTTCATCGCAGTCACAGATTTTTATGAAATAAAGTTGGAGGTGTGTGGTGGGGGCACGACCCACTTCAAAACTGTGCCCTCATGCCTCAACGATTCAGCATAAAAAAAACCTTTTCCTCAGAAACTTTTATGACCTTGAAGTTAATAGACGATAATTTAGGCCAAACTTCAGATGAGTGATGGCAGACACCATGTGCGTGTGGGGGCCTCTTTGTGTGTGGTGATGGGGGGGTGGATCAAAAAGACCAGCTCAGCAAAGAACATGTTCTGAGAACAACCCACCACACAACCAATGGAAAGGGAGGGAGCCCATCTACCCATCATTACCTCCATAAAACAACATTGGGGGGGATTTGTCAGCATAACACACGGAGTGCTCCGCTTCTCTGTCCTGGGATGTGGTTTGCGTCTCAGCAAACACCGGCCTGCGGTCACTCGGGGCATCACCGTAAGATGAGCTCCGCGGGGCAACTGTAAAACTACCCCGGTTAGACAATTGAGACAGTGGAACGGAGGCAATTTCCAAAGCACTGGAGCAGAGGAGAAATTCCCTTGATATCCTCCCGGAAAGTGCCATCTCAGTCCTGCAGACTCGTACTACAGCAGTGTCACAATCTCTTGCGCGATTCTCATATGGTGGGTTTTGCTGAAGGAGAAGGATTTTATTTCTGGCGGAGCATCATGGGAACTCATAAAACAACTCAATTTGATCTGTTCCTTTTGGGGACCACCAGGCACCTAATTTCTACTGTATTACCAAAGATATTATACTGCATTTTTTACTTTGTTCGAAATATTTGTTCCAGACAGCAAATATTGATTACTGACACAATTGCTAATCTATTAGAGGGTCTTTAAATGATTGTTTTGGACATTAACGTGGCACAGTTAATGATTTATAGTTCAACAAAAGCGATAATTAATCAAATCGTAACCTCTGCCTGTAAGGCGCCAGCCGCAACTAGGATCTGACATCATGGCGGGTCGACGTGCAAATTGAGAGAGAGCTTCGGGTTTTTTCAGCATGGCTCAGAAGAAAAATGACTCCTTCGTCTCCTCCCAATAGCAGCGATGTTTTTCAGACCCCATAAAAAGAGGGGGAGGAGAAAAATAAAGGGAAAACGAAGAGTCTTTTATGTCCTCCGTTATCGGCTCCCCGCTAGTATTTCACATCGGGGAGGCCAGGCACTCGCCTCTCAGGACGACCTTGAAGGGACAGACCAGCAGCCTGGCAGCTATGGCAGCGAGGAATTGGGAACCCTGGGAAGATGGCAGGGAGGGTGCGATTCCCACCCCCATGTTAGACCCCCTTTGGGTTCTGGCCATCCGGGAGAGACAGATCCCCGATGCTGAGCTGGGGGGTGAAGTGTGCGTCCATGAGCTATTTAGATGCAAATCATCCCAAGCCCAAATGGCAGGAGAGCCAGGTGAGGTGCACTATCTACTGTGTGTCCCCTCTGACTCTCACCTTGAGCCACGTCGATTCAAACCGGGAACTGCTACCTGATCTCCTGAGGGATGGAATGCAAGGGG
The DNA here is from genome assembly GCA_026776725.1 of Gnathonemus echidnorhynchus. Lineage (NCBI taxonomy): Eukaryota > Metazoa > Chordata > Actinopteri > Osteoglossiformes > Mormyridae > Gnathonemus > Gnathonemus echidnorhynchus. The sequence continues at coordinate 1,446,641 of JAODJU010000115.1, forward strand.
GCGTGTAAATGGCCAGCGTGAGGAAACCACCCCCCCCCCCTTGCCTTGCGGCTCGACATTGACTTAAGCCTCATCTCAAGTATTATCTCTGCTGTTTCACGCTAACAGCCCTGATATCAGGCTGCCAACAGGGACGGGATGGGGGACGGATGGATGGGGGTTATTTTTCCGATAAGGACCACACCTCCAGCCCGGCGCAGGGAAGACAATCGGTAGCACATCTCCAGGTCTTTGGGCCGGAAGACGGCTTCTCTGACTCACCTCCAACTTTCCTTGCTTTTTCCGCAAGTCTTGCTCACTGGCACCTAAGAACGATCTGTCCATCTTTGGGTGTCGTTATCACAGGAGTGGCCCTAGCTTTTAGGTTCCAAGACACCCCCTTTCCCTAACTGAATGTAATGCTCATTTGAAAGGCTGAGTTACCCCTCATGAGTTTTGGTTCTGCCTCCTTTGCGATGACTCAAACAAGTGTGTCTGATTGTGTATGCAGAAGAAAAATTCTTAGGAGGAAGCATTTCTTTCCCTCACATAAAGGGAGGCAAAATCGCTGCACTTTAAGGAGGATAGTTTTACCCAGGCAACTTTGAAAGAAAAGAAATATTTTGGCTGTGGAGATGAATAGTTGCTGGTTGCTGTTTGCGGAGTTGCCATGGCAGGGGGAGGGTGGTGGTGCTCTGGAACGGCATGCTGGGGGAGCACCGGGTGTCCGCAGATTGCCAGTGGCCGGCAGGATGCCATTGAACTTCATCACCGCTCCGAGTGCCCTGCAATCTGCCTGATGGGGAACGGTGGAGACAATTACAGGTTTCCTGTCTGATGCGGATAGGCAAGGCGGCCATTATGGGTGAGAAGTGATCAGCGCGGGTGGGCAGGCAGTTACACCGGGCTCAGAACTTCGCCATGGTTACCGGCAGCCTCGCTCTCTGCTGTCCCCCGGGAGACGTACGCCAGTCACTCTGGTTGTGATGATGACCATGAGAAATGGTGTCTGTGAATGGTCGAAATGTCACAGTGCCTGTCCCTGACACCCGCACCCCCCCCCCCCCCCACTGTGCAGTAAATGCATAGCTGTCAGAATGAGAGCCCACACTGGATGTTCTTCAGAAGTTCTCTGAAGATCTGAGTGAGACCAGAAGATGCAGCACAATTTCAGGAGGCGACCAGGCCTCTCCAACGCAGTATGATCATGGTGATTTTGCCGTCGCCGTTTTTCCGTTAGCGAGCGCTTGCTAATGCAAATGAGAACGTCCAGGCTGCTGCCACATTAATTACTCTCTATTTCTTATAAAGTTCCTTTATGCAACTTCATTTCATTTTAAGCTTCTCCATCCTCTGCCCTGAATCCTGGACGTATGTGCGAGTTTCTGTGTGCGTGTGTGTGTGTGTCTGTGTGTATGTGTGTGTGTGTGTGTCACACGGCATTAGAGCGCCCAGCTGCTCACGTGTTTCTACGTGGCTCATTCCCCCGCTGAAGGCCTGCCCTCTGAGAATCGGCAGGATGCGCATACATACTACACAATCACGCCTCCCCCCCGCACTGGCCCGTCTGCCGTGCGGCGTGCACGGCATGCTGGGAGAATTATTTTGCAGTCCATTAGTTGTGGGATACGTCCTCCGTCTTTCCACTTGTCATCTCCAGGGTACAATAACACTGGGAAATTCATATTCATGCCGGACGTGAACCTGGCACCCGCTGAGAAGCGAACGTGTGGATGGAGGGGTGTTGTGATCTTTTCTCTTTTTCTGCATTTATCTAATTTAATCAAATATAAATGCGAAATGCTGTACTGACCTGATTTCACATTTTACAGCTGAATTGGACTTATAGTCATGCATGATTACGTGACTGATTACACGTATCACACACCTGTGCACAAGCACATGTGTCCCTTACGGAACAGGATGGCACGAGTGTGAATGACAGCAAGGTCATCGAAAGCTGGGCAACATGGCTCCGTCGCACGGCAGCCCTGACAGGTACGGGGCTGATGTGAGATGGGTGGCTGAGTGACAGGTAAGCTGGAGATTGGTGGGGTAAATGCAGTGCGGGGTTGGGGGGGGGGGGGGGGGCGGGGAAAAG
>JAODJU010000118.1:62686-78305 GCA_026776725.1 Gnathonemus echidnorhynchus
TAGCAATCTTACATGAAAATGGATATAACGAAATTCGGTTATAACGAAAGAAATCTGCCGGCCCCAGAAAATCGTAAAAACCGTGCTCGACTGTACAAGTTATACTTGTTGTTTTCCAAATATTAATTGTCATTTGAAAAATGCTCCAAGGCAATAGAGAAAAACTGTAAATACTGCTGCCCTTAACTTGAAAAATGCTGACACTGAGAAGAATTATTTGCATAGCCCACATTTCTCTGGAGAATCATCTCCCTCAGCTACTCTTTTCAAGAACAAGTTTGTTTCCTCTTTTCATGTGTTATGGCCTGGGTGCTGTGTACTGCTCACTGCGGCTTGGATGGCAGGCACACTGAGCCAGCATGCTCCTCTCTGTGGGCTCTGTATTGGCTGCTATTAGGTACTGTATACTTCACTGACAGCACTATAGAACACTGCGCTCCTCACTATGTGCCTGTCACACTCTTCACAGCTATGTCATCACTTTAACCACAGTAAACCACAGTGAACAATGTCAGGGGAACATTATCAGAGTTTGGACCTTCAAAGGGCCACTGTTTTCTCATTGACCTGATGGACAATGGAAATGGAAATGTCCTTACACTGTGCAAAAGTTCACCCATTCACTCAGATAACTAAACCTCTCAGGTTAAGTGATTAATCAGAGGTGACCACATGAGTGAAACTGCAGCGGAAGTTCAGTTTTTAAGGTCTGGATGAAATGTGGCCTGTTTTCCTACTTTCTATGCTGTATCATGGTCCACAGCAAAAAACATCGATATACTCACATTCTTCTAAAATGCTGATACCATCCATCCTTCCAGATTTGCCATTTATGTCTGCTTACTTTTGATACTCTACTCCAAAGGAGTAACGGGATATTTAGCAAGATCTGAAACAATGTTAAATGCATAAATCCAGAGTTACTGTACTTTGTCAGAAACTGAGAAGCAGCCAGAATAAGCCTCAGTCTGCCCACCACATGGCCTGGGAGGGACCGGGGAGGGGCATAGGCTAGCTAAGATGCTATGTACCTGGAGCCCAGTCTATGTCGACAGTGTATCTGGGGAAATAAGCCAGAGCCAACATGGAGGACAGACTTTCTGGGCAACAGGGTCATGGTCTACCTGCCACCCAAACCAGCTGCTGCTCAATTTACTCTTATCTCATCCCTGTGCAGAAGAAGCAGCCAATCTGGAGTTCAGCAGAGCCACCGTGGGTCAGCAGCTGAACAGGCAGGGACTGTCTCAGTGCCCAGTGGCATAGAGCATCCCAAAGGGCATCCCCAGCAGCACGTGGCACTACTTCACAAGGCCTCTGAAGATGTGGTTGGGCAGCCAAACAGGAGGATGTGCCAGAGAAAGCCGCTACAGGATCCTCCCACATTTGGGAGCTGCCCCGTATCCCTGTGGGCAGCGAGTGGAGCACAAGCAATTTAACTGCCCTTCAGAGAGCCTCAAAGAAAACAAACAATTGGAAACTGTAATGAGCGAGGAATAATTCTGCATACTGATCACAGGGGAAAGCTGGAGAGCGCAAGGCCGATTTCTGTTCTTTGTAGCTCACAGCTCTCTGACAGTAGATTGCATGGGCGGTTCAATTCTAAAATATGCATAAGGAAAGATGTATTTAGGGCAAAAAAAACCTCCAAGTTTTGTGATGAAACTGAATGTGATGCAAGTGGAGAGACGTGGAGAGAGCTGCCATTCTTCCCAAAACATCAGCGTGCAATTTACAGGACTGCATCACTGGGCCATATGTTGCAGGTTCAAGTCTTAGCATAATTGCAGGTGCTGTATCAGGCCTTTAGCCTGAGTTGGTTTGATAAACTCCTGGCAGTCAAAATGTGTGCAAATTGCTCTATGTAAAAATTTAGCAAAAGAAGAAAGGGCATCATCTGTCAGGATACGTCCCTGCTGGTGTTAATCTGTATTTATATGCTCGGGCATCTCTTTTTGTTTCTCAGTGACTTCCATCTAAAATAACATTTTTTTGTTGTTTAGCATAAATGCATTTTTTTTTCTTTTTTTGTCATGATACTCTTCACTTTTTGCCTTTCTTGCATTTGTCCTAAAGACAGGGAACAGGGACTAAAATAAATGGTTCTCATGTGGTTCTCCAAGCAAAGGCTGTTTTCTCAAACTTATGTATGTTGCACTTCTGAAAACTAGTGTTCCCTGGGCTTGCTGCTCTCTTGTACCCCATTTCACTCACAGCCTGGGAGGGTCCCCTCGACACACATGTAGAATATTCTAGAGAATTGCCTGAATTATGTGGAGGGTGATGCACTGCAACCAAAGAGGCTGACACTAGATAAACCGCCAAAAACCAAAACACTGAGGAACTCAAAGGCCTAGGGATCAAATCACAAAACTAGGACAGAGCGGTTGCACATGATGGATGCCACATACTTTGTTGCCAAGTATTCAGTAGTAACTCCATAGTAACTGTGACCAGGAGATACTTGTGTCTAGAATTTAAATGGGTAAAGGTCATGATGCAATGTCACTGCAAGTGTAAATGTCCACTTAAATCCTTATGCTTTCTGCTGTGAACTTGATTGTGTGAGAGCTGGCTTCAGTGATTCTGAGCAAACGTCTCCCTTGCTGGGCCTGGCCAGGCAGCCGGGCAGGAGCAAAGCTGCAGCTACAATCTAAAGCAATAAAAAATCAACAGGAGCTCAGATGCTGCGAGCATCAGTAAATCCGTATTATAAAATTGAATTTCATGCACGTTGGCGCATTACAGCCTTTTAAAGGAGCAGACTCGCACTGGTATGTCATCACTTTTTTCTGATGCTGACACCCAGAAACACAGAAACATACAAAATGCTTCTTTTTAGCCTTAATCCAACTATTTATTTTGTACTCTGTCACACTGCCACTTAGTAGGGTTTGAATTTTGAGTAGGAAACTTTCCCCATTTTTCTCAGTTTGTAGTGGTTTTCAAAAATGAGTTAAATTATTTCCAGAGTAACTGAACTCACCAAATTTGGTCTGTCCCCAATTTTAATAATAATAATAATAATAATAATAATAATAATAATTTTCAACACACCCTTTCTGATTGTGGTGAGATATTTGTAAATTTAAGGGTATTAGGATTAAACTTTGATGGGAAAAAATTATTTAAAAACTTGAATATAAATATAAATAAAATTATATATAGAATACTGGTCAGCCACACCGTCCTGTTAAAGCACCAACCCCTCAAAAAGTCTGTGCATGTCTCTGCCATTACAGTTTGTCCCGATTGCTTTGGAGCATTTCTCAAATGGCAATTAACATTTGCAAAACAACAAGTGTAAGATATGAGTTAATTGTTTTGGGTAAGTTGCATGCTTTTACAGCTAAACCATAGTGCTGTGCTATATGCATGAAATGTTTTGAGAAATGCTCTTATAGTCTTGAGAATGATAAGCATGTTTCATGTAATGTGCCAAAGCAATCGAGAAAACTTGTATTATCATTATTATTATTACGGCTCCACAGCACATAATGTCATGACCTGCTCGTTCGCTCCTCCTGTGTGCCACGCCCACCTCGTTACCTTGTGTGACTTCCCGATTGTTTGCACCTGTTTCCTGTGAATCCTGGCTTTTCTTGTGTATTTATTCCGCGTCTGTGTCAGTCTCCCTAGATCCATCATTAATGTTTAGTTGCCGTCTGTCCTGTGTTGCCCTAATAAACCCGTGTCCTGGATTTTTGCCTGGCTACTTCGTTATTACCCGATTCCTGCTTGTTTGCCGATCGGTGGTCACAACACATAAGAACATAAGAAATTTACAAATGAAAGGAGGCCATTCAGCCATCAAGCTCCTTTGGGGAGAACTAAACTAATAGCTCAGAGTTGTTAAAATCTTATCTAGCTCTGATTTAAAGGAACCCAGGGTTTTAGCTTCCGCCACACTAGCAGGAAGACTATTCCATACTCTACACGCTGTGTAAAGAAGTGCTTCCTCAAATTTGTTTTAAAATGTTCTCCCGCTAATTTCCACTTATGGCCACGAGTTCTAGTATTTAAAGTAATATTGAAATAGCCATTTGGCTGAACAGCATCCAAATCTGTTAGAATCTTATATACCTGGATCATATCCCCCCTTAGTCTCCTTTGCTCGAGGCTGAACAGATTCAGCTCAGCTAACCTCTCCTCATAAGACATTCATCCAAGACCAGGAATCATTCTTGTAGCCCTACATACACCCTTTCCAAGGCAGCAATGTCCTTTTTAAGGTATGGTGACCTAATCTACACACAATAGTCTAGGTGGGGTCTTACCACGGAATTATATAATCGTAGCATCGCCTCCTTTGACTTAAACTCCACCCACCCAACATCCTATTGGCCTTTTTTATTGCTTCCCCACACTGGCAAGAGTAGGACATGGAAGCATCAACATATAACCCGAGGTCTTTCTCATAATCAGCTACCTTCATTTCAGAGGAACCCATAAAATATCTGTACTTTATATTTCTGCTCCCTGCATGGATTCCCTTACATTTATCAACGTTAAATTTTATCTGCCAGGTATCAGCCCAGTTGCTAATTACAGTAAGTCAAGATCCCATTGTAGCCTCTCCACTGCTAGATCAGTATCTGCTACACCGCCCACCTTGGTGTCGTCTGCAAATTTAACCAGTTTACAGTATGTATTGGTGTCAATATCATTAATGTAAATTAGGAACAATAGTGATCATAAAATTGAACCCTGCGGTACCCCACTATGAACGCAGGCCCACTGTGACATTGTGCCTCTAATAACTACTTGCTGTTTCCTGTCTGTTAACCAGTTTTTGATCCAAGATGTTACAGTTCCTAAAATCCCTGTAGCTCTGAGCTTAAGCAAGAACTGTTTGTAGGGGACAACATCAAAGGCCTTCTGGAAATCTAAGTAGATCACAGCAGATCTACCTTTCCTAAATCCATGTTGGCTATCCCTCAGAATGTTATTTGAATCCAGGTAATCTACCATTTTCACTTGGATTATAGCTTCCATTAATTTTCCAGTTATGCAAGTCAAACTGATTGGCCTATAGTTTGTTGGATTACTTCTATCCCCTTTTTTGATTATGAACATCAGTCCTCAGAGTTGGTGCCCGGTGATAAAATGCCAGCCGCTAAACTCATAAGCTTCACTGAACAGCCACTGCATCCTTACACACCATTGGAGGAGCAGCAGATGAACTGACAGCAGCTGGTGATCACACAACAGATCCCACTGGCACTGATGATCACACAACAGATCCCACTGGCACTGATGATCACACAACAGATCCCACTGGCACTGATGATCACACAACAGATCCCACTCACCCTTTGACTTCTCGCATCATGCTGGCATCTCTCAGATTTCATGTGAAAATCAAGGGCCTTAATCCTCGTTACACCCGGTTTGAATGTCTTTCAACATATTTCGCATCTAGACTCGAGGAAACTCTCAAGCCATTCTCTTTTGAATTAGCATTTTCCTATTTTTGCTGGCCTGCTTCCCACTACTTCAACAATAAGTATGTGAAGTAAAGCTAGAGGACCAGGGCAGAAGATGAGTAAAAATGCAAGAAATCTAAGGAACATGTATCCCCAGAAAGTGAATAAATTATACAAATTGACATGATAATGGCCAACGTTCTGGACCCAGTAAATGGCTGGGGATTCTGTTCTGTATGAGAACAGACTTTCTTCTGAAATGAGTTATCCTTCATGAGGGAGGCCAGGATTCATCTGACTGTGATGGTATTTAAAGAACACTTTGTGCAGGAGCCCACCCTCTCTTCTCTGTTCTCTCGCTCTCTGCAGTTTCTTTCACTGCTCTTTGGGAGTGACAGCAAACAAGCAGAAGTTCCATTTCAAGTGGAGTCAGTCGCAGGCCCACGGATTTGCGATTCGTGCCCATGAGGGCCAACAGTGTTTTTGAGTTGTCAAGTGAAGCCAGTCATTCATGGATGAGTTGTGGTGAGGAGTCATAACTTCTCGTCTTTTATATCAAATAATGTAAATGCTTGCTTCTATTAAAATTTTTTTTTTTCATGGTTTTCCTTATTTGTGGATTTTCAAAAGTGCCACTAATTTCTCTGCTTTGACACATTTCATGAAACATACTTAACATTCTCAAGACTATAAGAGCATTTCTCAAATCAGTTCATGCATATAGTACAACGCTATGGTTTAGCTGCAAAAACCTGCAACTTACACAAAACAATTAGCTTGTGTCTCTAAAGTAAATAATTCCACCAATGAAACAGTCAGTGCCACCAAACTGAGAACTACAATCAGCATCGGTTTAATCATAAGAGCCAAAATGCTTAGATATTGTCAAAATGTCAGTGTAAGTCTGCTCCTGAGCGCCACAATTCTGAACGTTAGTCATTTCCCACTTTCTCATTGACACTAACTGCTCATTCTACTTTAGCAAACTGATACTTATTCATGTCAAAGACACCAGTTTCAACATTGCAACATTACAGTATGTACAGGTCACTGGCAAGGGGAAGCACTTAGATACTCATGTAACTTATGCAGATCTCACAACACAATACAAAAAGTCACACAGCAAAATGGCAACACAAGAAAAACAAAAACAAAATGGCAACAAAATCATGTACTGTGGCAACCCAAAACACAACAATGCTATATCACTGCAATTTATTGCGTCTGGTCACTAACATGATGATCACTTACAATATACAATTATATACAATTTTGGGAAATAATGGGAAACTACATAATCTATTTTGACCAACAAGGCTAAAGCAACTGGAAATTGCGCAACTGATCAAAACCATTTGCATATATGTACTAAAACATTTGGAAATTTGTGTGAAGCAGTGAGAAACGATGTTCTGCTGTGCAGAAGTGACATTATGGTGTGGGGATTACACTTGTTGTTTTGCAAATATTAATTGTCATATGAGAAATGCTCCAAAGCAATTGAGAAAAAGAGTAATTAATACTGCAGGAAAATGCAGAAAAAGCCTCCTGCTTCTTTATACAAACATGGTCTGTGGGCACACAGAGGGGTCTGGCAGAGATACTGCCAATGCCAGTGATGAGGGGCAACCTGCCTTTCAGGCTGGTGGTGGATTGGTGCAGAGCACGGATGGCTGGGGTGGGTTAGGAGTGATGCTGAAAGGGGAAATGCCAGTTCCTACAGTTACAGGTATGCATCTGATCTTGGGGGTCGATCAATGAGAACGGTAGGGCTGTCAGGAGTTCCTGAGTCCTCCGTCAATCAAACAAGGCGTCTAATTGTGTGGTTCTTCAAAGTGCCATCCATGGTTTATCTACATTCCTACATTACAAATGGAATATTGTTCCGCAGGATTTACCTTGTCATTTTCTTTATCAAGACTGATCTCCTTAATAGTGTATTTAACCTCTGCATTGGAAAATGTAATGTTCCTGCTTACAGTTACAGAAAAAGTACCTGTCCTGGCCACTGCTCACAAACCCCAGTGATAATCCCTGCCCAGGGATGCGTACAAGGGATTAGTTCTATTACAAAGGATTAGCTACAAATTGCATCGACTCACTGACGACTGACATCAGCCACCTCATGTGAACACATGGCTGTGAACGCAAACCGAAAACCCCGATGAAAACTGCCCAAGTGTTTCATGCCCTAGCCTACATTTTGAGGGCATTGAGAATTCCTGCCTCATTCAGCCCCTTGGACATTAGCAACTTCCTGGTGAATCTATTTGGATGTTAGCATGATGTCAATGTTTTCCTAGGTAGTCTAATGTTGAAGGACCTACACTTGTGACAAAAAGTCTTTCAGGTTAGAGTCTGAGCTGAAGCTTTATTCCGTGGACCTTGTCCTATACAAATTCCGGTAAAGTTTGAAAAAGATTCACCAAATGTATTTCGATCTACTAACGAGATGAACGTCGACAGCTACGCTTCTCTTTAATTCCACGATGCTGCACTGCTTCCATTTTGCTGCAATTTGTCTCAAATTTGGACCAGTTCCATATCTTCACCCATACAATGTTTGCAAACTTTAAAAAAGATCCACCAAATACTTCTGAAATAAGTGCTTGCAGCAGTGGCAGTGAACCAGTCCCAAAACCGCATGTATTCCTCATCCGGGAAACACAGTTATCCATGTACATTGTGTTGGAATTTTGTAAGCATGTATCTTAAGGAATCCAGAGACCCAAGCTTCCATATTCCACTTCATACAACAGCTAATTCATTCCATACAACAGCTAATACAGTTTCTCAATTGCTATGCCACATTTTGTGGAACATACTTAACATTCTCAAGACTATAAGAGCATTTCTCAAAACAGTTCATGCATATAGCAGAACACTATGGATAAGCTGCAAAAGCATGCAACTTACCGAATCAATTACCTTGTGTCACAAAAACAAAAAAGATTCATCAATGAATGTCAGCACCATCAAAATGAAAAGAACAATCAACATCATTTTAACCATGAGAATCAAAATGCTTAGATATGTCAGTTTGTCAGTGTAGGTCTGCTCCTGAGCTCCAAAATTACAGTATGTACAGTGCACTGTTTTAAAGAAACACTCACGTGTATTTTTCAGATCTTTCAGATCAGAAGACACAGTACGATAGCAAACAAAAAAGTCACACAGCACTGTATAACACAAAAACAGCAAAATGGCAACACAAGGACAACAAAAAAGTACTGTAGGAACCAAAAACAATGCTGTATCACTGTAATTTGTGGAATATATTTTTAAATCAGAAGATGGATGAATGAAGATGATAAAACCAGGGAGCATAAGTGGTCACACACAGACAGACACACACACAGAAAAACTCATAACTATACCCAGACATACAGACAATCCCACACACCAATTCTTTCATACAGACACACGTGTGAACCTACAGACATGGATGCAGATATGCACACTCATACATACATAAACATAGACCTATTCAGGCATGTACACACACACACAAGTTGGTCTTCCTATCTAAATGAGAACCGTCCATTCATTTCTATGGGAAAAACCCTAATCCCAATCATGACACCTTTAACCTCTACCCATTCCTAACCTTAACCATAAGTAACCAACCCAAATACAAGATTTTTGGCATTATTACTTTTTTGATTGCATTCTCAGATTTTTATAAAATTGTGGTTATCCAAATGGGGACCTCAAAATATATCCCCAAAAGTAGGGAAATTTCAGGTTTTACTACACTTTGGAGAGAATTTGGTCCTCAAATGTGATCTATGCAAACCCACTCACACACACACACACACACAAAATCTGAGGAAATGTTCTCACTGGGTTGCCAAGGAAACTAATTGTCACATCTGTTATCACAGAATACTATGGAGAGGCATGCACAGGAAATCCAAAATCATCTATTAGATACACAGGCACATGCACAGGAAATCCCAAATCATCTATTAGATACACAGGCACATACACAGGAAATCCCAAATCATCTATTAAATAGACAGGCACATACACAGGCCCAGGATGAGTCTGAGGCAGAAACTGGAAAAAAAAATAGCTTTGGTGACAAAACAGCCCATTAGGCAGCCTATCGCCTCACTACAGGACCACGTGAAAATGGGCACTCCTGCAATTACCATTCAGCTCACCAACACTCCACTCTACCATTTCACTAATGCTAAAAGAAGCGCACAATGGAAATGTCGTTGGTCAGATATTCTCTAACCTTTCACCCAACATAAATCTTCATTGAAATCTTTATGTTCATGCTCAGTCTGTTCAGTCAAGCAGTACTTCAACATCCTGCAAAAGCCCTGTAGCTGTGTCCCAGCGTACTGCCCGCCAGCTGTGTCCCAGCGTACTGCCCGCCAGCTGTGTCCCAGCGTACAGCCCAGTAGCTGTGTCCCAGGGTACTGCCCGGTACCTGTGTCCCAGCGTACAGCCCAGTAGCTGTGTCCCAGGGTACTGCCCGGTACCTGTGTCCCAGCGTACTGCCCAGGAGCTGTGTCCCAGCGTATTGTCCAGTAGCTGTGTCCCAGCGTATTGTCCAGTAGCTGTGCCAGAGACATAATCATACTGCTATAATGCCTCCCCCATAAGGGATGACAGCCTCATGAATCAAGCGAATTAGAAACATCTAATGAGATCAAAGATCCTTCATGTATATAACACGGACGCTTTCATTCCCGCTTGAAGCTGCAATAAACTTGAAATATTACGAAACAGCCTGGAGATGTTGCCTTTATTGCAGCAAACAGAATGTAAGCTGGCAAATGTCACAAGCTGCCAGCAAACCTGAGAGCATCTCTCTCATGCACACACATTGACAAAAACCATTCTGGTCAGCCATCCAATAATTACAACTGTGGATTTACACTTCCAAGGCTGTCAGGAATAAGGTTCAATGCAAGAGAGCATCTACCCCTTTTTGGTACTGCTTGGTACTTTAGCTTAAAAACAAAAGGGCAGAGTCAATGTTTCAGCTTAATGCAAAATATTTTTATATGTGCAGTGTATATAGGTAAGCATGGCCTGCAATGGACTGGCATCCAGTCCTTGGTGTTCCCACTCTATTCTGGCTGGAATAGACTGAAGCACTCCTCTATGGACCTGTACAGGAACAAGCAGTCAGTCAGACAGACAGTCGGACAGACAGACAAATGACAATGTGTCATGTGTTTGAACCCCCTATCTAGGAGCCATGCCAGATCTTCTATGCAATCACTTACCCTTCCCCGATCATCCTCACCTGATTACTTAATTCACCTGTTACCCATTTCTTACACAAGTAGTTAAATATATTAGCCGTGTCTGAATTTAGGGGATACATCCTTCGAAGGCCGCAGTCTATGAAGGTGTCGCCTTTGTAGGCTGTGTTTTCCGAAGGTTGAAAAGAAATAAAAGCTCTGTCAAATGGGATGGCGATGCAGTCGGCCTTAGAAGAATGCTGCCGCTGAATTTAGACACAGCCATAGATTCACCAGGAAGTTGTGAGTTACTCTCCCTACTGAGTGGCTTCTTTGATTTTGCTGATCTGTTATTGGATCTGAATTTACACCTTTTGGATTTTGATTCTGTAGCTGTTCCTTGCCAGTATTGTTTCTAATGTTTTTGCCTAAATATTGAAACTATGATTTGGATATGGTATTCAGCTATTGGAGAAATAAATGGCAATGAATCATTCCGCACCTAGATTCCACACACAATGCAAGTCAAGTATCAATCTCAAACTTCCTTTGGGAAACTGGAAAAAAAAAGATCGGTGTCATTAATCATTGAACTAATAGCTGCCTTTGACAATAAATTCCTCTTCACTCACAGAAAAAGTCAATTCTGCTTGGGGCAGGAACAGCATACCCTATTTTCAGCTATACCAGCATTGAGTTAAGTGAAGGTACCTTTATGTATTTTTGCAATATTGTCACCAATTATTTTATTTTCAAAAGTTTCTCATTGCAAGAATATAAGATAATAAACTTAACATTACAAATGTCATAACCTAAATGAAAAATTATTAAAATGAAGTGAGAAACTGTAGCAAGGCAGGTAATCCTGAGATACGGATAAGCTATGGTCGACACTACTGCCAGGTATTAACAAAAAGGTCGGCTCTGGAAAGCAGGCAGCTTGTAGAGAGTGTGGGCAGGGTCAGGTTCCAAAATAGCATGATTACAAAAATGATGCAGTGCGAATGCTGTGCAAACTCACATCCAGCACGACACAGCTAACATTGATGAATTAAGACATCAATGATACAGTTACTGTGTATATTGCTAAGGACATGGTTCCTGTCCATTAACGTGGATCTGATACCCAGTCATAAATATAACTCTGAGAATGCTTGAACAAGAAAGGGCCATTAGTCCTGGATGAAGATAAGAAGGCCGGGCACTGAATGCCTAGATGGCAGGGCGCTGATGTCCTCAAATAGGTCAAGAAACCACTGGCTCCTCTACAAGAGTTCACTGATTCCTTGCCAGGAAAAGCCTCATTAAAGCCATAAAAAGAACAATCCAAAAGCCCTAAAAACATTCAGATTCAGAAAACGGTGACCTTTTCGATATCCCGCAGCTATTAGACCAGGTATATTAGCAGCAACATGGTGGATTACATTAAATACTGCTGAACATTCCACATCTCCACAGACAGAAGCAGCAGTCCAGCTGGAAGAACCTCCAAAATCCAGGAAAACATATGGTAACTGCTTCAGGAAGAACCTACAAGGTCCAGCAGTTGCACACTGACAGATCAATGAAGCAGAGATACAGATATATCTGCAGACGGTTCTTGCTGACAGTGAAGCAGATCCCCTGGATGGGTGTAGAAACCATGAATAAACTTTGCAAGTGTGTGCAAACTGGTGAAGCCATATCTGAGCATCACAGCTAACAGCACAGCTTCAGAAAGAGCACCGAGCAGTGAGGGAAATGTGGCTGCATGTCTCAGAGCTTCCCTAAGCCAGACGCTTTCGATAGGCCTGTCATCCTGGTACAGAATCTGTCAATGTACAAAAGCGCACAAGCAGATACGATCATATCATTTGCCATTCCTCTGTGAGGCTCTGTTCAGTCTTAATTACTTGTTTATACTGGAATCTTGTATTTTATATTAATAACCTGAAGACTAATCAATTATTATTATTACATGGGCTTTCTGAGTGTTTAAAAATTCTTCAAGTCTAAGACAGAGGCTTGAAGGCATCTTCACACCAGTAAACAACGGTGCTGGAGGCTGATGAACTCCATCCAGGTATGAAGCTGGCAATCACATAGGCTTTCTGAGTGTTTAAGCATTATTTATGTGAATGTGATAAGATTGTTGGGAGTTTCATATCACACAATGAACATGACGCATCAAAAATATACAAAATGCGGGGGAAAGCTTGAGGGGTGCATTAACATTTGCATTGAATTTGTGTGCAAATTCATGCCGTTTGCATTGGGATATCAAATACTGCCAAATACCATTAGCTGTCAACATGGCCGAGCCAAACTTCTCCCATAGCAAAGGAGCAGCCCTGCACCCACAAGCTAAACTGTAAAATAGCTTCTCAATCCACCCTGCTGGGATGAAGTGCCCTTGGACAGTCTGTCCTCCGTCCACAAACTCAGCTTCGTTGGCGGGAAACCAAAGACGGCTAAGTAAAGAGGCTGTATCAGCAAGTCGATGGAAGGCTAAAATCATGAGTCTGCTGCTGATCTCATGCTGATTTGGATCTGATCTCGTATGATTATGGAAACTACAGTAAATTACTGATGCATCTGTGTGAAATATACAATTGCTTGTTCATTTTATGAGTATTGTCTGTTAAAGATAGGACTACTAAAATGTCAAATCTATTTCCATAAATGATAGAGACACCATAAAAATTGTACCAATGACATAAAGAATATTATTAAATGCACTTTATCCAAGAAGATTTTTTCTTATTTTGTTATATCTTAAAGACCACAGAGAAGTCATTTTCAATTACCAACTACTGAAAAGTAATTTTTTATGTGCTGACATTTAATTTGATGCCAGAGGGTCGGTCAAATAAATGATGAGTTTGAACAGACATATGTTGGCATCAATATTGTCATTTGTCTGTGTGATAATCTGAGTATTAAAGACAACTAAATGATTACCTGAGATGTTTCAAAGATTGTTAAATATCTGCTTTTGGAAAATTAAAAAGACAAAAAGATAAGAGATCAAGAAAAAACCTGGGATTTTGTGATATTTAATATTAGTAACATGAAGATCACTGCGTTGGCCTGCAACTCATCATTAATCTCTTACCACTAAAATGATGGACAACAGAATCCCTCTGGTGGAATGAAGATATACAGCACAGTAAGCAGGTAACTGCAGGGAAAATTTACATATGCCCTTGTTTTTTGTTGCATCTGAACAAAGTACCTGGAAGCGATTGGAGTTAAAAACTAAGATCAAAGCAGCTATTTTTGTGAATGAAACAACAAGCTATGAGACACATAATCTAAGCAACTGACCACAATAAACTCTACAGCCTGAAAAAACAGGTGGTTCCTCACTAAATAAATTATGACATTATTACTGCCCTATTTTGATCATTTTCTAATACAGTGCATGCCCATGGCATTCTTATTTTAAGTATATTTTTTTAATAGTCACTTCTGTTTGTAATACAAGTTCTTGTTAGGTGCTTTGGAAAAGATACTATGTAGAAATAAAATGAACTGAACTCAAGTGTGATTTGTATACTGGATCTACTGAAGAACTAAGGGACTGAAAACAAGCGTATGGTACAAGAAGGGCTGAGGAGCCTTGACAAGCCATTCACTGATGCCACCCAGAGGCGGCAGGGGGGCACCAGGGCCCAGCAAAGCAGGGTACTGCCAAGTCAGGTTGATGGAAGCTGGCAGGGAATCAAACCCGGACCACCGCAGTCTCAGGGCTCAGGGCCTTACTGTGAGACCAAGGAGGGTGTGCCATACAGAGACGTGGTTGATGGAAGCTGGCAGGGACTCGAACCCGGACCACAGCAGTCTCAGGGCTCAGGGCCCTCCTATGAAACCCAGTAGGGGGTGCTGTACAGAGACGATGTTGATGGATGAAGAGGTGTAAATAGGTAAAGAGAGACGCAAGGAATTACAGGAGTGATGACCTGCATGACCTGAATATTATGTGTTCCCATCTCCTCTTCCTGACCTGAACTGGACTCTCCTCCATTCCCAATAGCCTCTTATCAGACAGGCACATGGTGTTGCATAAGCACCATGTCTCTGAAACGTCCCCTGCGCAGCTCAAAACAAGCTGCCTTATAGGCAGCAGCTAGTTCTGGATTAGAGTGAAACAGAGGATGGAACAGAATAAGCTACTTTTCTCTATGCATTCAGCTGGAAGCAGGCTGTGTTCACACAGATACTGAACTGCGTGTCTCTGTGTTCTAAGCAGGAAGTGGGCTGTGTTCACACTGAGGTACTGAGCTGTGTGTTTCTGTGTTAAGCAGGAAGCAGGCTCTGTTCACACTGAAATGCTGGGTTGTGCGTTTCTGTGTTAAGCAGGAAGCAGGCTGTGTTCACACTAAGGTACGATGCTGCATGTCTCTGTGTGCTAAGGAGGAAGCAGGCTGTGTTCACACTGCGGTGCTGAGCTGCGTGTCTCTGTGTGCTAAGGAGGATCGATGTATCCTGCCTTTTCACTAAACCATTAACTGTTTGGCAAAGTGAAAGAGGGGAGTAAAGAATACAGATACAAGGTAAGAAAAAATAGGAGAAGAAAAAGTGGTAGAGAAGCCAGTACGAACAGGAAACATGGAAGGACCGAAGGGTTCAGCTGGCAAATAGCAGAGAGAGAGGGACAGAGGAAGGCACTGCCTGAGAGCTGTTACAGACACAGTTGTAGGATCACACATGCACATATCACAGGGCTTAAATTCCAGGTGGAGACAAAGGCCGAACCTGGTACGAGAAGCACCAAAGGGGGGTTACACACATAAACACACACACACACACAGATAGATAGCAAGGGAGGCCAGCACTCCAACTTTTATTACCCAAAGATTTAGGGACCTCAAGGACAGGGGTCCCTCGACTTGGCTCACAACCCCCTCCCCAGACATCCTGTCTCGCATACCACTCACCGAACAGACCAACACCCTAAAGAAAGTTTCATTTAAGTTTGGGTTTTGTATACCCTGTATATTGATTTACTCA
>JAODJU010000118.1:98372-113469 GCA_026776725.1 Gnathonemus echidnorhynchus
CTATAGAATGAACAGGCAGGGCTGGCTGTAGCTATAGACTGAACAGGCAGAACTGGCTGTAGCTATAGAATGAACAGTCAGGGCTGGCTGTAGCTATAAACTGAACAGGCAGGGCCTGGGGGAAAAAAGAAGGGTATGACCAAATGGGCACAGAGCTGAGGGTATCATGAAAAGGAGGGTAAGACCAAAGGGGCACAGAGCAGAGGGTATCATAAAAAGGAGGGCAAGACCAAAAGCTTTCAGGTGTGTCTGAGATGAAAGAAACCAAAAGTCACATTTTCAGCTCTCAGCATGGGTATCTAGACTGTGTTCTGGGTTACCAGGTTAAAAAAAGAAAATTTACACATAATTTAATTGTCGACACACCACAGCACACAGTGCACATCAATGAAATGTGTTCTCTGCATTTAACCCATATGTGACATAGCAGGGGGCAGCTAATTCAGCGCCCGGGGAGCAGTGCTTGGGGGCGGTACCTTGCTCAGGGTACCTCAGTGGTGCCTTGCTGGTCGGGGATTCGAACCTGCGATCTTTCAACTACAAGTGCGCTTCCCTAACCATTAAGTCACCACTGCCAACAATGCAGAGAACAAGGAACAGGGAAAGCCAATCAGGACAGCAAAGCCCAGTCACCTGACTCTTCCCCAACAGCCAAAGCCCAGCCCCTACTGACACAAACAAATGCCTGTCAGTGATTTCTGCTTTTGAAGAAACTGGATTACGTCACTAAAGCACTGACTAATCACTGATAATTTGCCACTTTGTGAATTTTTTTATTCAATGCAAAAAAACTGCATGTCTGTTTTAACTGGTGTTGTCATTGTTAGCTGTCATTTTCCCCTGCCTTGCTATAAAATAATTAATGATATGAAATCAATAAATAAATAGAAGATAATAAAGCTTCCGATATCAGCAAAGTGCATGAAAGCAACCTGTGTGTGTGCGCATGTATGTGTGAGTGAGGATCCATTTGCCTTTAAAAGACACACTTTGCAATGCAACCAGAGATGTTACAGATGCTGAATTACATTACAGTCCTTTTATTTTTTAAAGCTCCATAAAATGATTGGTATAACCACACACCCAAATTTTAACTGTCATCCATCCTTCATGGTTGATTATTCTTTTGCTTTTATTTGTTGTGTTTTATGTTTTTCTTTTGTTGTGTTTATATTCGTATTTGTTTTATGATGTACAGCACTTTGGTCAGCCAAGTGGTTGTTTTTATAAGTGCTTTATAAATAAATTGGTTTGGTTTGGTTTCCACTTTCCATACCTGTTAGTCCCATGCAGGGTTACCCGAGCCTGACCCGCAAGTGACAGATGCAGAGCAGGGAATAACCCAGGATGCGGCACCGACCTGTTGCAGGGCACACGCCCCATTTCACACCCACAGACACTTCACTTCACCTTAGCACTGGTGGGAGGAAACTGGAGTACCGAGAGGAAACCCCATGAGGACCCGGGGAGGACGTGCAAACACACATGCAGCAGCAGCAGAGACTGGAGTGCTGGTCCCAGAGCTGTAATGTGCTGCCCACATTTAAGACACTCCTTTTAGCACAATAATAGTTTTAATAATTGAAAAGCAAATTTCCAAAACTCACTCAGTCCGTGGGATACAATTTTGAGAGAATTTCTGTGGACAGGGCAAGTTTTGGTCTTCAATCCTGTAACACATGCTGAAGACACCTGACTATAGGGCATTAGTGATCTCATCTCAAACGCAACTAAAATGGACTGAGTGAGTTTTGGAAATTTGAGGTTCAATTTTAAATTCTTAGTTTGAATTTTAAAAGGGTTGTGGCTTGATTCCTGCCTCCATGCGGATGTCTCTGAATATTCTAGTTCTAGTTAAAAAAAGCACACATTTAGGTGACTTGCCCCCTGACGGTCCCCCCCGCGACTGCATGCCCCCTGATGGTCCCCCCGCGACTGCGCGCCCCCTGACGGTCCCCCCCGCGACTGCGCGCCCTCTGATGGTTCCCTGCATTCTCACCTCAAACTCTACTAGATAGGCATAATAAAACACAGACAAAAATCTTAAGGAAAGCAAATAAATGAAGATCCTAAAGCCTTATTTTTGAATTCCTTATTTTGAACACCCTTGCATGCCAGCAACGCTCTTTATCAAAACCATTTCGTTTGAATTGAAAAAAAGCCTTCAGATCAAAGACATGTTTTTGATTACTGCTGGGTGTATTTGCTTAGAAGATGATTTTTGAGAATGGATCTGCAGTAGATGAGATATTGGCACTGGCCTTGAGAAATACATGAAAAGGTCTCCATAAATAAAAAATGAATCACGCTAACATGTCTGGATAATTCTCATAGCAGGAGGAATATTGTTGCTACTGGAGGGTTTGGCACATCTTATAATCAGCAACCAACCTGTGATTCTACACATCTGAAAACCGAAATACAATTTTAAAAAAAGAAGCCCAGCATGATAATTACAGCATTTTAACATGTGTGCGCTTGCAGAAACACGCACAACAGTTACAGGTGAGCTCCAAACTAGCTAACAGACTGATTTCCATTATGTTTTTCCTCCCATTGAGAATTTTTTCAATCCCAGTACAAATAAAAAAAGAATCACCTTTTCCTTCTGTGACCAGTTCCAAACTCAGTATCTGTCATGTCCCGCATATGCATTCTTAATGCTCTTGCCTCTGCGAGCTAGAACAGTAATTTGCAAAAGAAAGGAGACCAAATGAAACTATTCACTTTTCAGCATAAACTATGATGTTGAACAGGAGGCCACAAATGCATTATGAAAGCTCTCCCTGACTCCTGAGACGGACAGAGCTCAGACCCTCAACTACTGCAGCAGGTCTTCTTCTTAAAACTGCCCTCACACAACTCAGCGGTTAACGGTCACACATCATTGTGGCATTCTCTGCTATCAGAACAAAACAAGTCGGTTTGTACGGATGGAGACGTGTCTCCCCGCCCAAACAATGACCCCTCCATCCCTCCTCCTCTCCACCTACCACTGCCAGTATGCCATCAGCTTACCTCAATACAGGTAAAGTGCTCAAAAAGGGTCATTTATTCCACGTTTATTGCTTTTGTATGCGTGTATTAGCTTTATATTGATTGTCAATGCTTTTTATCATTAGTCAGGTAGGTAGATTTAAATAGGTTTCAATTTCTGAGTCTGGAATGGATTAAATTCATTTACATTATTTCTTACGGGGAGATTCAACTTGGACCTCAACAAAATCGCAATTCGACCAGCTTTCTAGAATGAATTAATTTTGTGTTCCAAGGTACCACTGTAATAAGTTTCTGCATATTAAGCTGTATGTGTATAAATGGTTAGCCATGTTGATATGCTAAAATGGTCCATGATATTTATTCAGCATATTCACTTTTAGATTACCTCTTTTTTTCAGATTTTTTCCTAATGAATGTGGTTGCTAAGCACCATAGTGTCCATTATGGAATTTTAACCACAAGTCTGACCACTGCTTTTGACGCCTTAACTGGGAAGTTGATCTCAAAACCACAGAGAGCAACAGCCCTATTTTGGGATTGCTCAGGGTGAATACAAATGTTTCACAGCATCCTCCTCACCTTCTTTTGTTTTTATTCTGAGAAGAACCACTGAGCTTGGCTGCGAACAGGAGCTTAAACAGCCCCTGAGTTATTGGTGTGCTGATAACTGACGAGGCAAATGGGAAGAGCCAGCCAATGCAGGGGGGCTGGTCCTTCCCACAGCTACGCTTCCCAGCACTGAAAACAGGCCCCCAGCTCTTTCTGACTTCAAGGATCATTTCTGATAACTGAATGCTGCCTAAAAGTATTTTTATACCACTATTCCTAAGCTGAAATGAAACATGGTGTTAATCGTTTCACAAATCCAATAGTAATAGTAATTAACTATAAATCATTGACAATATTTTTTCTGTTTAAAGTTCTTTCCTTTTACCTTCCTGCCAGTTGTTACATCTTAAAGCTCTAATCTTTCACATTTTTATAAATTATTTCACACAAATTTTCTTAGCATCACAAAGGACAATGTTCAGAGCAAACACAAGGCTATATCCAGCAGGAAAACAATATCAGTATTATTCTCGTTAATTACATAACTAATTAGACATAGCATAGGAAAAATGATTTTATCTTTTATCCTCTAATTTTTTGTAGCAATGTAATTAATTGTTCTCTAGCCCCAGGGGACGTATTTCATTAGACAAAAGTATTCAATAATCCGTAGTTATCAAGCGTAACAGTTTTGTGGCTGTGAGGTAACACTGGCTTTATATCTTACCTTATTTTTGGTATGAACTAGATACAGCAGGAGAGATTATACACACAATGGGTATATCGCCAGTGAACCAGCAGGCAGTGTGCATCCTATATACTGCAGAAACTAGCAAAGATGAAAAATGTTGTACTTCCAAGTGGATGAATTTAAGAGCTACATTCTATAGAGTTGGACTGCCTGTTTCATGTTACCTAGGAGGAGACCTTCTTTGCAAACTACCACCTTCCGACGGGTATCACCATTCCTGGGATCTCACCCTAATGCATTAGTGAATCTGTAAGGGATGTCATCACTAACTCTGCTTTTCCAGTACCACTGTTTTGACTCTCTTTTGAAATAGCCATACAACCAAGTCTGAAGTCCAAGTCCAGTAACTGAATTGTCATAGTTACACAGCAGTTTATCCATCATCCCTAAATTCCTTTCCAGGGGGACATACGTTGTTGTGACAAGTGCAGAAACTGCAAACAGAAAATAATACATAATGCTGAAGTGTGGCAGTGACAAAGAACATGTTATGAGGGTTATTAATCCTTGTAAGTGCATTAGTGCTATTTCTTTAATTAGGAGGTGGGCTGCTGTCATAAGCTATAATTAGCGAGGCCGGCAGCACTCTTCTTCATCCTGTTCCCAGTGCCTGTTGTGAAAGTCTAAATCCTTCTTTTAATGCCTGCAGTTCCAGTCACATGACTTCTCAGCTCATAAAATGGCATTTGGCAAAACCATATGGCTTCTCTTCTACCTTCAAAAGTTACTGTCCCATTAGTCTTTAGTGCAGTGGGAGGATAAAACCAGGATGGCAGGGAAAGGGGGCCTAAACAGAGACTCTGCAAAGAGCTTCTTCAAACAGCTGGTCCATGAATTACTCATCATGGAGTCTGTCTTCTGCAGACGGGGGAGCACCCAAACTTCCTCTGGCTTAGCAGACCTGCTCAGGGTGTTGGCGCAATAAGGAGAAGTGAAATGTTCATGTTGCCACCAGTTATTGATGTTGCCCTTCATATCAAATGAAGCTCTCAACAACATTGTGGCTACCAACATCCCGAACAGCTCCATGCCATGGTCCTCTGCCCCCACCTCCCACCATGCTTTGGTAAAAAAATATGGAGACCAATCTGCAAAGTTAAATCCGGATTTAATCCTGGTTCTGTTGGCAGAAGGTTACTCTGAGCAGCAGGGTGATTCCAGGCTCAATATTTCTAAGACCGTAGTACACAAGAACAAGGTGAAGCAGGAGACACTGGCAATAACCAAAAACCAGCCAGTCAGAGGGCAGAAGAGACTTTCTCATGCCAGAGATGACAGTCAACTTATCAAACAGTGCCTCACGAATCAGAGGAGGACATCAAGTGATCACATCAAGTGATCTTCAAAAGGAATGGGAAACATTAAGTGCAGGTGTGAAGAAGCCCTTCATTAATGAGAAACAGAGAAGAATCAGGTTCGAATTTACAAAAAAAAAAATGTACATTTTATACAGACGCAGACCCATAAACTGAGAAATGAGT
Source organism: Gnathonemus echidnorhynchus (assembly GCA_026776725.1). NCBI lineage: Eukaryota > Metazoa > Chordata > Actinopteri > Osteoglossiformes > Mormyridae > Gnathonemus > Gnathonemus echidnorhynchus. Next base: position 104,154 of record JAODJU010000118.1, read on the forward strand.
GAAATTTAAAATGTTGCTGTGGTCTCCTAATTTTTTCCAGAGCTGTATATCCCACAAAGTTAGTCACACTGCAGTCAGACTGTCACCCCAATGATGCCCAGGGCTCAGTATGCAGACACACAAACATTCCAGCGAACAACAGCACTGTGCCCCTCCCATTACACACACATAATTCCTGTAACTCATAGCAACCAGCACACACCCCTGCCTCCCACTCACTGGAGTTCCAACCTTTGCAGACACATATACTGAATCAAACACAAACACAGAGAGCCATAGCAATCATACACAACATGCAGGTAATATGACCATGTACCACACACAAATAGAAATACTAATGAATGTGATAAACAGAGCACAGAGGAAATGGAGATGTGGATACTTAACCTAATAGCATCCCCTGCCTCAAACTGTGCAACGCACAGCCTTCCTCTGCAACCCACACACCACACTCCTGCTGCACGGCCTCTCCCACCGTTTACACTGTATATCCCCAGCAGCACCACCATGCAGCAGCTAGCAGGCCACCTCATAGGACTCGCCACTGCTGTCCCCGGTCACATGCTTTCTTTTAGCCAGTGCTGGCTTTCTGTCTCACAGGTGATGTGCCAAATGATAATTCGGAGGTAGCCTGTTGGAAAGGATAGAGAAGGTGCTGGACACCCAGCACCCCACTGCTGCTATGTGTGTTTGTAAGCGAGGCTCTTCCGCCCAGACATTTTCACTCCTGGTCTTGTAGTTAAGCACTCCTCAGGTTCCCAAAGAACAGAGAGCACTGAGAGAGACAGCTCACAGGATTAGGAAAAACAAAGAGACCTACAGCTATGGAAGCAGCTGTGCACTGGGTTTTTGTAAAATTTTGGCACTCAGGTAACTGCATATTCCTGTGTGAAGTAATGTCAGCCTGTTGTGATGGAGGAAGCAACAGGCCTGACTCATAAGAGTACCGGCCAATGAGGGAGGGTACGACAGACAAGGTAAAGTCTGGCCAATGATGTGATGACTGAAGAAGGGAATAACCAATAAAGGAGGGAGATGATCCCTGAGGAACTAATGGAGGAGGAAACTGATCAAAGAGGAGGGCTCTCACCAGCAAGGGTGGGCACGACCGAAATCAACAGTCTCTAAAAATATATACAGGGTCCCACTGTATCCTGCCTGCTAGCTATGAACCAACACATATGCAGCTCTAGTCATATTTATTAAGCTTATCCACCTTAAAATCTACTGACCCTCGTGAGGATAGAGCATCGCCATGACACCAGCCAGGTCTAACAGCTTGTTTATCGCGCTTGACATCAGTAATCCAGGCATTGCACCTGCAGGTGTCCTCGAGTCGTACGGCTGAGCAGCCCTTGTTTCTTCCTCAGAACAGAGCTGTTTTCCTAGAGCTTTGAAGTGCAGCATGGTGCCTCGTACCTTTTGATCACACAGCCCCTACTGCAGGGCCCTTCTGCTTGCTGATTGGCGAACCTGAAGCTTGAAACCACAAGTGGCACACAAGCAAATGTCTTGTTATTTTGTTTTGATCGGCTAGACAAATAAGCTCACATAGGTAATAAATATATGCAAATACTTCTATGTGTGAATGCATGCATGCATACATAAATACATATACATAGATGTGAACTTATTTGCACAATAACACCCAATTAGGCTTCATGCTGCATGGAGTCATATGTCCAGTTTAGATTTCATTGTGCATGTCATTTTGACTGGTCCTTAAGCTGCAGGTACTACTGTGATTGGTCCTCACTGAGTTCCTAATTGTAATAATTACTGTAGAATCACTGCTATCATACCTACATCGCAATTGCAAACAAGCACATCGTCTGTAGGGTGTCGTAGAAAGACAAGAGCTCTGTTCCAATCGTATTCCTGCACAGCGGTGAGCACCAGTAGTTGCTTCCCTTGGCCTGTGCTGCATCACCCACTAAGTGCCACGCTTCTGGACAGGGTACGCCATGACTGACGCAGCGTGTTATCGGATCGGGACGTCTTAAGCTGCCCTGATCACAATGTCAGTTCAGCCCGCAGCAGAAAGAGCAGCAGGGACAGCCATGGCTTTCCACTTAGCAGCGGCTCTCACAGGCAGAGCTCAGAGGGCCGCCGATTCGGCCAGGCACCCCCAGCCCGCCATTAAGCAGGCAGATGCAAAGTCAGTGCCATTGATATGCGAAGCCCTGCAGGTGTCCCCCCCCAACACTTCTGCTGCAATGCAGACTCAGCTGCGCCACTCAGGTGTTTAATAACCGGCATCCTTAGCACTGTGTGGGGCCCTGGGCAGGCAGGGAGACCATGGAGGCTTTGCATCCTGATGATAGTGTATCCAAGGTGATGACAGCAAGAAAGCATGCATTTAATAATATGTGTATCACTGAAACAGTGTAACAATGCAGAACACAGAGAAGTGGCTGGTAATGGATCTCGCTCATACAGGGGGGTCACCTGCCATCTACCTGACTTGCATCATCAACAGACCTTCTTCTGTCATTCATGTGAACAACATCCTGGACAATCTATCAGCATGGGTGAGGTGACCGGCCTTGTTATGTACTCCATGGAGTAGGAAGATGGATGACATTCAAGAAAGAAATATGTATGTGTGCGAGGGAAAATACCAATGCAACGGGAAATGCCGGCACACAAAGGAAATGAAAGGAAGGAACAGACTGGGAAGACAGCAGCACACTAAGCGGAAACTGCAACCTGCCATAGGGAAATGGCAGCATACCAGGGCAATGATTACACACATCAGGGGTAGAGCAGAATTACCAACATGCAAGACAAAGTTGGAAAAGTAAAACTTCGACACGGCCAGGAAACTAAAAGATAAACACATACTTATAGAAGATGTCTGCACCAATGCATAGAGAGGGGAAACGGCCCAAACCGCATGAAACGGCCAAAAGCAAGGGGACGGGCTCATGGCGGAATGGGAGCCACCCACACTGCGCCGCGGGTCAGCCTTGGCTTTCTGCTGCATAACGGGGGAATCCCGGGCTCTTTAACGTGTCATAGGCATCCCCTGATGTTTTTAATCAGCGTACTTGGCTGTGACAAGACACCCACTGCAGAAATGTGAAGAAATGCCCGCGTGTTTCATTCACAGCTCACCTCGCGGCACAGCCAGGTACCCAGAAGCTGCAGTCCCCACTTTCACGAAATCTACACACTGGCCCACACTGAATCACGGTAAACAGGCCTGCCGTATTAGGCACCTTTAGGAATTACAAGTGAAGCGGAAGTGGAAGCAGAACTGACACTGCAGGACTGACGCTGCAGGACTGATGCTGCAGGGACTGTCACAAAGTCCTGGTTATGACAAATACATCAGTAGCAGGAAGCTTACACTGTCATCCATTTACTAGATATCAGCTAACTCTGATGCGTTGGTGAACACTTTCGCTCATACTTTCACCCACTGTATAATGTGTTCTAATTTGTGGCCCTACTGCCCAATATTTGGTATAAAAATGACATTTATATAAATAGATTATATAAATAAACAAAGTAATAATGGCAATAATACAAGAAAGCTATTAGCGATTACATCACACTGTTGACTGTACGTTAGGGAAATAGTCAGGCGGGTATGTAGGAGGTGTGAGAACGGCCGCGGGGGGCGGGGACAATCCGCCCTCAGTCATAACAAACGGATTCAGGCCTGACCGCTCCGACAGCCCGTACTGCTGCTCACCGCCACCGTACGTCCCAGCTACGACCGGGTCTTAGCAACAGCAACAAGATATGCTAATAGGCGACCCCTGAAAATAAACTGGAAGTGCTTATAGGCATAAAAATACTAACCTGTAGGGAATCCAGCACTTGCAAAGTTTTTACACCCTAAAGCAGCAGCACAGATTTACCTCTGCACTGTAATAATCGCTATTAATGTTTACATGCTAGTTCACTTAATGAACAGTTCCCTTTCGTCCTAAATCAAGCCAGAAGGGACTCATTCTAACCCTTCCCAGCAACACAAGTTAAGAGCTCAGCGCTATTTAAGCCTCAAAATCACTGGGAACAGACCTCATTCCCAGTACGCACACCTGCAGAAAAGCTGTACTGCAGTTAGTGGGTGTTTAAACGAAATTGTCTGGAAATGCAATTGCAGTATAACAATTTTTATAAATCATAAGCAACCGAGAACTTTACGGAAAATCTTTGGGGAAGATTGAAAATAAATTACTTCAGTAAAGTATCCCAATGCCGTATAACCATAAAACATTCCTGCCGAACTTTAACAAACTGTACGCTAGAAAGCCTATAGAAATCAGACCTATAAGACACCCCTTCCCCCAAGGCTTCATCTTACTGTCAAGCTTCAGACACCAGACAGAGAAGTATCCTTATGCTTATTCTGTTAAGATTACCAATACACTATAGATCACCATCTATAGATGACAAGCAGTTGCCTAATCACAATTTGAATTAAGCTTTTACATTGAACTTAGACATGTTTTTGCAGCTGAAACAGATCCCGATTCGCAGTTTAAATCATTATATAAAGCAAGTTAAATGCAGCATTATTGGGATCCCAGATCCTCACAGCTGTTTTAATGCTTTTCAAGTCTGGAGCATGAATCCGACTTAGACCAGTAGCATCTGGATCAGCGTAACAGGCTCACCTGCAGGAAACAGTGATCTCTACTTTGGTGGCAGGGATGCTGCCCGTCCCTGGATCGAACTCGCAAACTGAAGCCATGTCCTCCGATTTGTCCATAACGCCGCCGCCGCTCCGCAATTCGCACAGTCCTGTGCTGGTCGAGTTCCTGAGTAGATAATCTAACTGCAAGCCACCGAGTATCGGAGAGAACCAGGGAGGAAGAGGAGAGAAGATGCGCCTAGCGAGTTACAAGCGTGCCTCACATTAAAGTGCTTCTGTAACCTAAAATAGTTGTAGGAAAGAAGGTAGCGATCCACGGTCGTTGTGTAAGTTATTCAAAAAAGGACGAGTGGCCTGACACTTCGCCGTCTTTTCCGCAAATAAAGCCGTTTTCGTGCAGCGCAGAGCCCAGAGAGCAAAAACTGCGAAGCCCACCCCTTTCTGCATTCTTCTACATGCTGCTCGCTTCTGCCCGTTATTGCAGCTGTCCGTGTTGATTATCTATAGCTATTAATCAATTGCCAGAACTCGTTTCCCTTCGCGAATGTTATTTTTGTGCGGGGTAAAAAAAAAAAAAAAGATTAAGAACTTTGACGTAGCACGCATAAATTAGATTAAAATGTATTGTAGGGAGTAATTTTAGCGTAGCTGTTTTCAAAACCTGAAAAAGCACTGACTTGATATTTGGCATGAAAAAATGTTTGTGTTTTTGACAGATGATGTTTTTCATATTTTCAACACACATTTTTATGATAATAAACCTCGGAAATGAAATATTCCGTCTTTAGTACTATGCAGAATAATCGGAACTCGTTGGAATTATCATTCAACGACATTTTTAAACCGGTATCATATGTTTTGTTGCCCAACCTCACACAGCATGGCGTGAAGCGCGGAACGCGAAGCCATATTTCCAGTCTCGCTGCCGTGCAGCCATTCAGCACCTGGACAGCTCACATGCGTTCACTTTGGAGCATCGTTCAGTACCGTGTACTGAACATTGGGACAAAGTCCAATAATGACCATATTCCCGACGTTTAGTAATGCTTTGATCCCCAAGAAAAAAACAGAAAGCTTTGCTTGAGTCTGCAACTTCTGGACCAGAACGAAATTGTTTCAGGCTACCATATTGGGACTAGGGGACTGTGTGTGTGGAAGTAGCCTGTGTGTGTGTGCGTGTGCGTGTGCGTGTGTGTTATGCAAGAAAGCAAGGCAAGTTCTCTGATAAATAATGTGTGGCAAGATAACGGAATTAGCATGATAATATTTTCCTGACGCTGAAGATATTGTCTTATCTACGGGGCCCGTCTCACGGACAGATTTATTTACTAAATCGATTGCCTGACATATATCCATTTATTCCGCATGCATTGTTATGAACATCATGTAATTAATCCATACGCAGTGACAGCTGTCAAGGAAATTTATATTTGTGGGAAAACATGAAAAGGGAAAACGGGAATTGGGATCTTCCTCTTGAATTTTCAGTAACAGCATAATCGAATGACAAACTGTAACCAGAGAACTCGTGCGCAAAATTATCGATTATGTATAGTCGATATACAGAAATTGCATCTGCCGGAGAATGGAATACAACGTTTCTGTTTCTGCAGGTAACATTAGCGGTACTATAAGCGCGATAATATTATTGTTTGTATTGTATAGTCCCATGCGATGTGTGCAATGTCTAACTGCTATAAGGTCACCAAATAGTTCTTATACGCCGTTGCTAATTTGACACCTGCTGTCTATTCTATATCAATAAAGATGACTTGATTTGACATGAGTCGTTTTGGTTTCTTGTTTTCTCTGTTTCTTAAACTAGAGTTGTCTCCAATGAAATATATTTATGTTTTGTGTAATTAAAAATACTTTCCTTCAATAAAACTTTAATTCAAGTTTTCACACCCAGAATGACCCGATCCCTCCCCTTAAGAGCCAAGCAACATTTTACCATACAGTCAAACTTGCTTTAATTGAACCTAAAAAGCCAAGTGTGTCCATGTTAATGTATTAAAACATAACCATGGACAGACCCTAAACCATGAGCTTGTCAATGTCCCGTGCTCTTATTTTTAATAACGTTTGTAAGTTGAAGTTTAATAAAAGGTACTTGCATCCATATCTAGCAATGGTGTAATCACACCCAAGACAAAACAAAAATAAAAACTGCCGAACCTCTGTAAGATGAAACATCCCAGGAGAGAACAGCAGAGAACAGTTACATCCAAAGGGTCGCAGGCCAGAGAGAGAGTCTCTGCTAAATCCTAGTCCCAGTGTCACAACACAAAAAGAAGAAAATGATAATATTCAGATTTTGGCAGCCCTGCTGTGGTCTTTCGCCAAATAAAGCAAGAACATGATACGCTGAGAATGTCATAAAGCCAGCATTGGTCACACTGCTGTTTATTCTTTACTTACCTGAGCATCACCTTAAGGCCAGACAACACACACACTTAGAAACCAAGATGAACATTGAAGGTATAACAAACGTTGCCTTTACAATGAGACTACGTGCCTGGTTGAGGAAGAAGACATTAACTTCAGCCCACGTGGAGAACTTGCAGACACTGAGATGCGGGTGTTGGCATGCAGACAGACTTAGCCGTGTAGCCATGGAGATGAACCATCAAGGTAGCTGTCGAGGTTCCGCCCCCCTCCCCCAATGGCCCCGGACACCTGTCAGCCCATGAGAGAAACACGGGCCCCCATAATTTGGCACTGGCGGCCACTGTGCATGTCCATTAGCAGAGTCAATCACCAGAGCTCCCTATTCCCAAAGCCACACTGACACACACAAACTGTTATAAACATCATTCACAGCAGATCAGCATTATGCAGACCAAGGTTCCAGCACTACCTGTCATTCCTTTTCAGAAGTGATGGACCTGTTGCTCTTGTGTTACATTCATTTTTAAAACCCTTTCCCTACTCACTGAAGTACACAGAAAAGCTGATCATCATAGCATTCTCCTCTTGCAGGTGGTTCAGACAAAGTGTTACTAACACAGTCACAAAAGTAGTAAAAAGGAATGTGTTACTGAGAGGAGTGCACAAAACTTCTGTGTGACCTTCCCAATGGCAGAAACAAACTGTTCAGCATTATACACAAATGAATGCATTTAAATTACCCAGATATACATAACGCTTTACTTGACTTATAGATGTTCATCCATCAGACGCAAGTACTACCGTGGTGATTATCTCTATGCTTCATGGAGATTTTCCCTGTGAATCCCCCATCGCCCCTTTCACAGGAATTCTGCAGCTACACAGCGCCATACCTTTAGTCTGATTCTCAACGGCAGTTCCATAGATTACAGTTTTCCAACCCAGTGCTCAGGGACCAGCTCCCAGTAGGGCGTGGAGCAAAGATGTGGACGGTCTGTGGGTCCCTGAAGACCAGAGTGGGACACACTCCCTACATATGTAGCCATGAGAAGCCATTCCTCCTTACTGAAACTGACAGGTTTCATTAAAATAAACTGCAGATCTTGGGGCCTTTAAGGCACTGTCTTGGACATTATTATGGTATGCATCTACAAAAGTTTCCTGCAAAGTGACTACATATCTTTGATCGGTCGAGTTGGGTATCAAAGAAAGTATTTCCCTGCCTAGCATTAACCATTTCTCACGTTTACACATTCAGTTACAACACTCTGGCTACATCCCCTTTTTCGCTAAAATGTTTTTATTAGATGCTAATTTTGCCTTTGGCCCTAGATCTGATTGACAGATAAAATGTCTTCAATGACCTATCCAATGCAGGGTGACAATGAGGCTGGAGCTCTGCCTGGAAGCAGGACGGGGGATCACAGAGAACACGTACCAAAAGCAATCCAGGGGGCCCATTTACTCAAGATACGTTTATTTCAACTGCAGAAAGAAAACAGAGCAAATTTGGGAAGCAGGGCAGTCTTCATTAATAATAAGATATACAGGACGTGCGTTTGGCTACTTTTACAAGCATGTAGTGGAATTAATGGGCATCAGGGTGCTGACTGAATTGTTTTCATTTGAGTCATTAAATTTTTTGGCAAATATGTTGCATTTTGGATCTCCCAAAAAACAGAAAAATATCTGAACACTCATACAGGTGGACTGGATAAGGGGCCATAGTTCGGACTACTGGTTATAAAATGGCTCATTTCTGCACCTGTGTACTTGAGGCTGGATGAAAACACAGTCTTCTGCATGAAGTGCACCTCTGACTTCTGGGTAGCAACTACTGTCATAATCCTCACCACTCTCCTGAAGTCAAGGCCTGAAGAACTGAAGATCAAGCCTCAGACAATAAGTCTACAGTCATATAAAGAGCAAATTCACTTTCTCCCATCAGTCCTCCCAGGAATTTAAAATGTCAAGGTTCAATACCCATTTCACTGAATAATCCCATAAGTAATAAGCCATTATGTAAATATTTTTTAATAAACAATAAATACAGGACCATAAGACAACAACAACTTGCTTTACATATTAGGCCAGATTAAATGACAAGAGCCATCTAAGAATGAGGGTCCGAATGCATCACATTTGGATGGATACAGCTGGTACTCAGAGCTCTGAGGTGAGCACCATCACACGCTCCCCAGCCAGGACCCAAAGCAGACGCCCCTGGATGGATACAGGCGGTACTCAGAGCTCTGAGGTGAGCACCATCACACGCTCCCCAGCCAGGACCCAAAGCAGACGCCCCTGGATGGATAC
>JAODJU010000118.1:113569-125842 GCA_026776725.1 Gnathonemus echidnorhynchus
AGGTGGTACTCAGAGCTCTGAGGTGAGCACCATCACACGCTCCCCAGCCAGGACCCAAAGCAGACACCCCTGGATGGATACAGGTGGTACTCAGAGCTCTGAGGTGAGCACCATCACATGCTCCCCAGCCAGGACCCAAAGCAGACGCCTACACAAATCTTAAATATACAGCACTCCCTCTCTCATCATACATCACAAATACTTTAGTTCCCAAAGCTAACACTAATCTTTAAATTTCATTAGGCCATCCAGTTGATTTGTCTTTCCCTTCACAGAGGATTCTAAGTGTCAGCTTTATCTTCGTTAATAAAACAACAAGCTTATCTGATTCAACCACAAGCCCCTAATTATATTATACCTGTATACCAACCATTCTGGACTGGGACATAAGACTTTTGAATTCATAGACTGCATGACTAATTGTTACAGTTGTTGGTTATACTTTTACCTGGATGAAGCTATGGCAATTTATGTTGATGAGGCATCAGGATGAATTCAAAAGAGGTTTCTGCACCATGCTAATCAAGATGACAGTGCCAATGAGTTCAGCAAGCCTATTTGGACTGGTCTGTCCTAATAATGCTATGAGAAGGCGTCATGGGAAATAAAAGCAGAATGGTAATAACAAGACTGCTGAGAAAAGCAAGATCCTTAATAGAGAGAAGACAGAAGAATTTACATATACACACACCATGAAGATATGTTACATTAAACTTGGGAGAGCGCTGGCATTTTTCAGTGAATCTTGGTTAGGTGAAAGCAAGTGGAAACACACCATAATACTCCCCGTTTTTTTGATCCTTGAGTAATTTCCATTTACCATTTTCCCTTAACCTATAGATAAGTTGCTGAGCATAATCCCATTGTCTATGCCAGAAAAAAATAGTAAGCAATGACAAAGATTCATAGCAAACGCACATGAGAGATCCAAGGGTGACAATGGTGTAACGCAGTCTAACCCAGTCCAGGGAACATGCAAACACACCATCATACACTATGGACAGTCCAGGGACACCAGTCAGCCTAACTGAAGGTCTTTGGATTGTGGGAGGAAACCCACACGACACGTGGAAAACATGCAACTCCACACAGACCGGGTTGGGGAATCTACAGTGTGAAACAACAGTGCTACACACCAAGACACGCCTGTATAGCTAATGATTAACTAATCTGGATTAATCTAAATAGCATGTCTCGCAGCTGGGAAGAGATTCAAACTTGCTGCAGCATCGTTATTCAAGATAATTGATCCTCAGTGCTACGTCAGCAAGGCCTTCCTCTTTCATTGGTATTTGTGGGTAATTTCATGAACCCCAAAGAACAGCCATTTATGTAAAGGAGTTAGGAGAAGTGTTCCGGGCCCAGTAAGACACAGAATCACAGAATCAGATGACAAGAGAACCAGCTCCAAAGGGTGTGCTTATGGAAGGTTTCCTCTTCAAGTTGTTAACGTGACACAAAATCCAGCACAAAAAGTAAAGGAACCATTTCAAAACAAATAAATTTGGGTGGGTTAAGAGTAAACAAACGCCCAAGCAGTATATCTGTCTGGCAGGCTGGTCCAGGTCACTCCATTTCGCAGACATGGTGGTAGTCTTTCACCCGCAGACATTCTTAAGGAGTTTAGCAGATATTTTCTTAAAAATGCTGAAAGGTCCAATGGCCAGAATGTCTCTTTCTGATTTGATATCTACATCTAACCTCCTGAAGCCAATTTAACTGAGAACATTGGCTGAAGATGTAGCTGCTTACACCACCCACCGTCCACATTACACACCAGTTGAAAGGTTCCTTTGCTGTTCTGGGGCCTGTTCTGTGTTCCTCACCATAGTACACTGATTTGCTAATCTGAGGTCAGTGTAATCCTGCCAAGTTTGTGCACTGACAGATTTGGGATCCGTGTTGTGGAGAACAGTAGGCACATGAAATGCCAGTTTATGTTCCAAGAGAGATTCAGATGACCAGATGTGTTTGTATTGATTTGCTCCCCCTGTTTGTTCCTGGTGATTGTATATATTGGTTTGTTTTGCTGTTGCTTTGCTAAGAACCCACAGCAGAGCCTCCTTTGTGACACAGCAGAATGCCAGGACAGTGATGCCCCTCTGTACATGAACTGGATTCCTTTGTCTTTCTTCCAACTGAACCTGCTGCAAAGTCTCTGTTGCATGATTGTGCTCACCAAGCTGCCAGAGATTTCCTAGAGCCTATTCCCTAATGTAGACATGTGTCCCCGAGCAGAGTAAGTGGTGTCACCGGACACAGCCAGTTGATTAAATGACTTAGGGTCGTGCTGTCGAGTCTCTCAGCCTGATTGGCTAATCTGGGAGAGTGTTACTGAGCCAATAGCAAGATGGTCTTGGGAGTGCACTGACCAATGAGAGATTCCCATCACTGGCTTGGCTAACCTCACTCTCTGCTGCTCCAGTTGGGAATGAAGAGCTCAATGGAGACCGAGTGGCACCCAATACCGGCGCACATATAACTGCTTCTCTGCGTCTCGCTGCCTTCCAATTTCCACCAGCTGGGGTCACACATAATGTGCTCCCATGCAATTTCCACAGGGAGCAGGAAAACAAAACCCATTAACAGCCAAGTGCCAGAGCGCGTACAAGCCGCATTCCGCCGCTGCCGCCACCTGCCCCCACAGTGTCACCCAATCTCACACCCAGAGCCGGTGGCTCGTAGAATGTAAGAGAGGCCGAGCTAGAGGGGTTCATCACACTCACACGCACACGCAGACATCAACATTACACTGTCCCACAAGGCCACTGGACCGGCACCAGAAAGACTTAGAAATGTGTGTTAAGATGGTGAAAGAAATGCCAGCCCTGTACAATCGTCAGCAGGAAACAAAAGGCAAATATGTAAGTAGACACTGATATGTATTTTTTCATTGACAGTTTTAACAGTTTCACAGGGGTTAATCTATGACATTCCTACACATCTTGGTCAGGTAATGTGAGACAGTGTGTTTAGGTGTCTTCGTGCTGCTAAAAGACAAACTTACCAGAGTTCAGCAGAATGAATGGCACAATGGTGATTTATTTTTACCAAAGAAAAATATGTTACACAAAACAAAAGCACCATAAACGACACATGCAGCAACAATGTAGTTCTGTTAAACATACACTTTAACGCCATTCACTCCTATGCATCACTTATATTCTTAAGCTGCACCCCCTGTTGGACTAAACCATGTGGTGCTTTGACATTCGGGACAAGCACAAAATAGAGCTACTGATCCGCATCGAAAGGAGCCAGTTGATGGTTCTGGTATCTATCTGGGACACCTCTGGCATCAATCTAGGATGCCTCCTTAAGCATGTCAAACTGCTGGAGAGATTATATCTCTCGGATGGCCTGGGAATGCCTTGGTATTCCCCCAGTGGAGCTGGAGGAGGTGGCTGGCGAGAGGGAGGTCTGGGCATCCCTGCACAGACTACTGCCCCTGCTACCTGACCCCAAATAAGCAGCGGATAATGGATGGATGAATTAATGGATGGATGGATAGATATACTACCCCCAGTTATTTAGACATTAACGTGGTAGGCTTCTAAATACAAAACACTGTTTAAATATTTGATTTCAGACAAATCCTCACAATATTTTTGTCATTCACCCTTTTCTTAGCAATGCAATAGGTGGGAATTAAGGTAATGACCTACCCACCCAAAATGGATAAAAAAAAAAATCAAAATGAAAGGAGATATTATGGAAGGGAATGGAAACAAACATCCAGCTTGGATTGGCATCCAAAAATCAAAGATAATGGACACAGACCTGCGCCTTCTGATGACTCCCCAGACACAGACCTGCGCCTTCTGATGACGCCCCAGACACAGACCTGCGCCTTCTGATGACACCCCAGACACAGACCTGCGCCTTCTGATGACGCCCCAGACACAGACCTGCGCCTTCTGATAATGCCCCAGACACAGACCTGCGCCTTCTGATGCAGATATGTCTATGTATCTACTGTAAATACAGGGGCTTTCAGGCATCGCACAGACAATTGGATTCATCAAGAACAGCTCATTAACTAAAAAGTAATACCTAATGTAATACAGTTTAAACAAATATAAGACAAAGTTTTAATTGTGCTGCATTTCTGATCTAAATCTCTTGTGGACTGCTGTGTGAATGCATATATTTAACAGATTTTCAAACAATACTTTAGAGATTTTACTGATCTGCACTGATGCCTGCAGCTGCATCAGGCTGCCCGTCACCATGGAGAATGCCTGAAGACCGGCAGCCGCTCCTGCAGGGACACGCAGATAGGCATCTGCCTATGATACCATAGATGGTGACTGGTGGGACAGACAAACCACAACCTTAAAATCGGTAAAATACTCTCAGGTTAAATGTGGGTAAAGACTGCATTCCATGCTGTGCTCAAAAGTGGCGCTCAGGAAATTCAGTTATGGTCTACTTTACAGCCGCACAGCTCAGACAGCATACACTATGGTTTTACGTCATCAGCAAATATAGCCAAAGACTTAGGTAAAGCTGAACAGTTCAAAACCTTTCTCCAGTTTGTTATGGACTCGTACGCCATTTGGAGATAGGCTCCAAACTTGCCCTGGGCTGGAGAAAGCTGTGAATGAAAGACAGCTTATCAAACAGAACCTCAGGAAAGGCAGACAGTCCTCCTTTCACTTTATAAAAAAGCAGCACTATGAAAGCTATACATATTCAATTGAAAAGAAGAGCAACATACATCTGTCCTCTGTCCAGGGCTGCAGGGTGTATTTTAGACCCCAGTCCACTGAGCACTTTGTGAGCACTAGACCTTCATTCATTTAATTCATAAAAAGCTATAAACATGAGACAATGGCAACAGTAGCTAAAATCTGCTCTTACCTTGTATGGCCTTTCTGAGCGATGTTTCAGAAAGCCACACAAAAAGAACAGATATCTCGTGTTTCATATTAAGGTCATTTTTTTAGTGCAGACATAGGACTACAGACATGCAATGATAGCAAGTAGGCAGAAGCTTGGGCTGTTCAGTTCCTTCAAAGATAACATTTGGTGGACACAGTTTGCTGCATGTTTGCTTTGCGCATCTGAATAACCAGTTAGATGGAGCATATGGGGAGAACGTCACTCCACTCAAAGTTCACACTAAGGCTGCCGCGATTAGTCGACATGGTCGATGACATTGACATCTATATTTTAAAATCAACGTGGTTTTTTTTTAGTTTTAAGGAAATTACCTTTATGATTTCTAAAACACTGCAATCCATTATAGCAAATGTTTTCTTTTAATATCACTATGTAATTATGGGAGTAAAGATTATCACTAAACAAAAAGGTGGTTTGTACGCTGTGTGACGTTTTGATGGCATATCAAGGCGGCAATGGCACCATACATGAGTACCTGGAGGGAAAACACACAGGTGCTATTCTGCATGATGGACCGCCAGAAAAGGCAAAACCCCACCATAAATGTCTATTTATGTTTATTAAATTACCGTTAATACAGAGAGCTTCTTAATACCTCTTGTCCTTGTAGCTGCTAAATACACTCATTATTAAAGCCAAGTTGTTCTCTGATTGCTACCTTAGAATCTCCATTGAATAAGTGTTTAAGACAATGTTTAGGCTAAAATCTGGGCTCATTCTATGTTGATTAACGGTGCCATTGTGTGTGTTCATACTCATTGGGCTTGTAGAGACCGGTTTTATTACTGTAAAATAAAACTGAAAGGAGAACTAAAACTAATGAAAAAAATCATTAAAGGAAATAAAAATTAAAAATAATTACCAAATAAATCAGTCTGAATTTAAACTGCAAAAAGTATCCCCACCCCACCAACATCTTTTTACCTAGTTTAACCACAATATCTCCTCTTCTTTTTTTTTTTTTTTTTTTTTTTTTACCGTTATCTCCTCTTTTAAAAGATGATGTAGTTGCTAAGCCGTCCCTTTCTTCACCGCCACTTCAGTACTTACTGCTTCCGTTATTTACCAAATCAGTAGCATGTGATGCTCCACTAACCAAATTTAATAAGCATAAAGATACACTGAATTTACAAGATTACTAACTTTTGGGCATCACAATACACATTAATATTTTAGGCATACTACTAATCAGCTTATCGAATTGCAGGTGAAAATAATGTCTGTGCCGAAAATCTGACATCTGACATTATCGAATTCCGGCAATGATATAGAGTTTGTTGTTGTCAAAATAAAATTTACTTAAATTAAACCGTCAATTTGATTTCCTGGAGGAAAATTAATCGTTTAGATTAATCAACCAATCATTAAAAGAGTCGATTGATTAATCCATAGAAAAATAGTCACTAGTGGCAGCCCTAGTTCACACAGTTGTTTCGATGTTTTGATGCTGTGTTCTGTTCTGATGGGGCAGCTGGGCCTCCAGGTGGCACCCTCCATCGTGCAGAACAATCAGATGCTCACTGTGGGCCCAGGGTCAGCTGCGGACTGTCCTCTCTGCCTCAACCAGGAAAAAGGACACTGAAAGCCCAACTGAGCCTGCTGTTTGGAGAGATAAAGGGGCTGAATGTGGCAAATCTATGCTCAGGGCAAACTCTGAAAAGCCCTTATCAGGCCCCTTTCCTGCCAGGATTAGTGGTATCACAAAGGCAATTTTGCAACCTATTCCTGGTTCGGCCCCAGAAACTTTGACAGTGCCATCATTGTCATTGGCGTAGGGCAGCAGGATTTGTCATCACTGTGGAGGGGCTGAACCAAAGTATGAGGAGCGAAGGCAGCTGTAGAGGTCTGCCTTATGCAGGCCAGGTGACTGGCAGCCTCTAGCCTTACACCCATCAGCACAAAGAGCACTGTAGTCATGCTCCTGTCTTTCCTGTATCAGCACAAAGAGCACTGTAGCCATGCTCCTGTCTTTCCTGTATCAGGACAAAGAGCACTGTAGTCATGCTCCTGTCTTTCCTGTATCAGCACAAAGAGCACTGTAGTCATGCTCCTGTCTTTCCTGTATCAGCACAAAGAGCACTGTAGTCATGCTCCTGTCTTTCCTGTATCAGCACAAAGAGCACTGTAGCCATGCTCCTGTCTTTCCTGTATCAGCACAAAGAGCACTGTAGCCATGCTCCTGTCTTTCCTGTATCAGAAGAAACAGCATTGTATACTTCCTGAGTCTTTCATGAAAGTTTTTTTAACTTTCACTAAATCACTAAATTCCCTCAGTTCATTCAATGAATGATTCCTCATTCAGCTAGTTCATTTGACACACAAGGCAGATAATTAACTCTTGCTGTACTTGTAGCCAAGTGAGCTCTTCATTTTACACTGATGTTCCTTGGACTTCTAAATTAAACTTGAAGCTTTAACAGCGAATTGCACCTCAGGCTAGTCCCTGATTAAGGGGTCTTTGAGTTTATTAAATTATAAAGAATCAAAAAGCTGTGAGCTCTTTGGACAGTGAGTGAACAGAGTACCCATTAATAAATTATCCAGGAACAAATGGAAACTAAGGGGTTTTCCCCATTTATGAGTATGTCAGAAAAGAAACTCTGAAAACTGTAAAAAAAAAAAAAAAAAAAAAAAAAAACCATACTTAGTAATACATTTTTGGAAGGATCATGCCGTTTCCTTAGATCTACCTCAGCACCAGTAATTAGCCATAAACGAATATATCTAGCTGTCTGTATAATGTAATGGCCCAATGGAATTCTTAATGGGCTATAATTGGTTCATGCGCGAGTCTTCCTTTTGGCCATCGTAACACCGTTGATTCTGCCGAATCGGTGCCATTTCAGTCCCCAGGACATTTATATGTATAAATAGTAGGGCTGTCACTAATGACTATTTTTCTATAGATTAATCTATAAACTATTTTATTGAATGTTCGATTAACCCAAATGATTAATTTTCCTCCAGAAAATCATCTTGACCGTTACTTTTTTTAGGTTAAAGTTTTGAGGGGAAAAAAAGTTTTATTTTGATAACAACAAATTGCATGCCATTGCAGGGCTTTAGATAATATGCACCGGATTTTCTGCACTATATGAAACATTAGTTTCGCCCACAATTCGATAAGCAGATTAGAAGTATGCCTAAAAATGAATCAGGTGCATATTTTGATGTCCAAAAGTTAGTAATCTGTATAAATTTGTCGTATCATCATGCTTAATAAGTTAAGTTAGCAGAGCACACGACTTGTGACACAAGCGATAAGGAATGGACAGATTAGTACCAACATCTGATAGAGGATGAGATACTGTGATTAAACACGTTAAAAAAAATAATTTCAGTTTATGAATTATTTTCTTTTATGTCCGTTTTCATTTTTTTAAGTTTAGGTCCCAGCAAGTCCAACGCGTAAAACACCGGCACCGTCAATCAACGTCAAATTTTAGCCTAAACATTTTCACAAACACTTATTTAATGGAGATTCTAAGGTAGCAGGCAGGCAACTTTATGGCTTTGATAATGAGTGTATTTAGCAGCTACAAGGACAAAAGAAATTAAAAAGCTCTCCGTGCTAATGGTAATTTAATAAACATGAATAGACAACATGGTGATTTTGCCTTTTCTGGAGGCCCAGATTAGCGCCTGTGTATGTTTTCTCTTCCGGTGCTCATGCAAAGCGCTAGTACCACCATGGTATGTCATCTCACTTCGCACAGTGCCATGAAAACATTTGTTATAATGAACTGAAGCGTTTTAGAAATCCTAAAGGTAATTTTATAAAAATAATGAAAAACCATGCGTTGATTTAAAATATTGATGTCGAAACATTTTTCAGGTCAACTAATAGCGGCAGTCCTAGTTGCATGTTACCATACTATTAGCTTTGATGACATGTAGCTGTGGTTCATGAATTAGCTAATTTTATGGTAAAACTCAGTCCTGTTAGTTTCGGTCGTTACTCAAATAAAGACAAAAAGTACAACTTAGACATATATAGTGATTTTTTTTAACCACATATATATATATATATATATATATATATATTTTATGAAGATGTAACCAATAGTTTCTTTAGGATACACACTTTGAGGGGAACACAAGAGAACTAGTTGAAATGATTTTCAAATGACATTAAAACAGTTGCATGAGGTTTTGGTAACAGGACTGAGAAAAATGCAATCATATTACACTTAAAAACATTGAGAAAAAATGTTGCCCGATATCAACCAATGCACATTTTTAACAGTTAAATATGTGTATTATCAGATTAAGTGTTGAAACATAAAAATAGTACCGAATCACCCCTAAGCATATGAAAGTAATGTTTTAGTTTAAGAATTTGTCTCTTGTAGCAGAGCCCTCTGAGAATACGCACAGAGGAGTACTATAGTTATCTAGTATGTAGTGAGAGGATCAAGATACTCACTATAGCTATTGTACCTCCTTTTTGTTAAGGAGCATAGGGGATTCTAGGCCTTATTCAGAGGGGCTTCAGGGTTATTTTTGTCTCAGCCATCCCCACACCCCAAATAACCTTTTTTTTCTAAATCTACTTGCCTCCCATTTTCATAAGCATTTCTAGGGACTGAGCCCCCTAGGGGTCACAGCGTAGAATCTCCCCTGTTTTAGACACTGATTTTCTCCTGTCCTTGCCAACGGGTTTATTTGCAAAGGTAGTCCAAATCCCCATCTGTGTCAGATCTGTAGAAGTTAGACAAGTATGATGTAAAAAGCTACACAATTGTCATCCAGCCAAAAACAAGCAAAAAGTAAACCAACTCCAATATCGTTCAGCTGTATTAAGGAAGACAGACAATTCTAAAAGCAGAAAAAGGGCTTATGCACCCTCTGGTGGCAGTAAAGATGCATTATTTTGGGCATAAAATGGGTTTTGACCCCTCTGTATAAGTTACTGTTTTGAGGGGAAAAAGTTATGATGAATAAATTGACATATCTATCCATCTTCAAGCTGCTTTGACAGATCTGCCCTGCAAAAGCATTGTAGCATTGTGCTAATGGCACGGCACATACTATGGGCAATTTAAAGACAGAAACTCATATAATAAAATGCTTTTGGACCGTTGGAGAAATCCTAGACAACACTGGTGTGAGATCTGAACCACAACCCAGGAAATGTGAAGCAACTGTGCTGAGTGTGCTCCATACTGCATGCTATATATTATACTTTATTATATTAATCATACATTGTATTATTGACAAGTTACATACTGTAGTTCTTACTATATTTTATGGTTGAATTTATTTCATAATAATGAATATTTTAATAATCCCGAGAAGCCTCAGTAATATTGGTTAGATAACTTATCTAATTATACAAATTATCCTTAAAAAATTTCAATCCTACAACATTTCATCAGCCATTCAACCATCTTGCAGCTGCTTCCATAGGATGGGATGTCAGTCCTCAAACATTATATTAGAATGAAAATGCAGGAAGTTTAGCCACCACAGAAATGCAGTCACTGTTTCTGCACCAAGTGAAATAACATATTGTACTACAGCGGTCCAGATACCTTACAGTACATAATTACGTTTGTTAAGAATATATGGCGTTCTGAATTCTCTCCCTTGGTTCTCACGGTAGGTTTTCAAAATTTATTTTGGTTCTTAAGTAGGGTTGCCACCATCGTCCTGTACAATATGGGATGTGGCATATTCCAATACAGGATCGTCCCGTATTATAAAGGACGAGTGGCAACTTTATTAACTTGAGATGATTTTCCACTCAGATCACAGAATACAGGTTTCCTTGTCATTCCACATATAAATAAAATGACAGCTGGCGGTAAAGCATTCTGCAACAGGGCTCCTATATTGTGGAACAGTTTACCAGCCTAAGTTCAGGATGTGGAATTGGTCTCAGTCTTTAGATTTCAACTCAAGACCTATTACTACAGTTATGCTTACACCCAACCTAACACATAACACACTGTAACTATGGCTGCTGGAGCTGCTGTACCTGCCATTTTAAATTATTGTGCTTGTCCATTAATGTGTCTATGCATGTTCTGATCCATCCATCCATGCTCTCTGCCTTCCTTCCCACATATCCAGATGGTGCCCGGGGAGGGCACCTTCTTCCTTTGATCGTCCTGCAGGTCACAAACCCAGCTCCTGTATAATGTGTATTATGCAGGATCATATCTTTCAAGTCTTTGGAAGCTCTGGAAACATCATAAAACCAAGAGCTGAAACGTGAGTGTTACAGCTGTGCCTGGATGGACACCCCTGTGTAATGCGACATAACTGTGCGTATCAGTTTCTTATTACTGCAATAGCCTGATTTTTTCTGGGATTTGGATTTTGCTGCAGGAATTGCAGTGGGTTTCCGCTTGGGAAGGCAGAAAGATTCTCATGAGTTTCTACAGTACATAATTGTCTCCCTGCAACCCAGTATGTTGAAAGATAAACACTTTGCATCTTATATGTTGTTTGCACTTTCTGTACATTGTCTGTCTGTAAATAAGATGTCTTTTATATTGTATTTAATCTGTACTGTTTTGTTCTATTGTATTGTAATATACCAGAGAGACACCAACTGCCAGAAACAAATTCCTTGTGTGTGCCACACTTATTTTGATTTTATACATCATCAATGTCATCGACTACACTGACTTATTGTGGCAGCCCTAGAAATGTCTGACCTGCAAAGCAGCCTGTAATACATTTGACCTTTTTGTGGATGTTGCTTTGCAAACAGAGGTAATTTGGAAACAGTAGAACACGTGTAACTCATGCTTGTTTTGGGTCAATAAGGAATAACACACTAATTCACTACAATTAATGCAAAGCAAAAGAAATTAAAAACTGCATGGCTACCCAGGAATTGAAAAAACATATACAAATAAATCATCAGATCCCTTGAAATTATTTCAAAATTCCTCCCAAGTACTCTGTTGCAATGACTGGTAATTCAACCTCCTCACCACCTCTATGATAAAGATGTTTTGATCGCACTGTAAAATGGGATGGGATATGTATATGGTAAAATCCAAATGAACTTACAAAGGAGTTCTCTGCATGCAGTTGTATAGATTAAATTTACTGGGAGTCGGCTCGCCATCAACGTATCCAACCCTTCAATCTCTATAGCTCCAGGTCACACAAAAACCTGACCTACAGCACATAATAAGCCAAGTAGGTGTAAGAGGCACTGTGTTTCACAATACTAATCAGAAATAAAATACATTCGTTTAAATACAAATATTAATTTGCTTCCATTCCATAAATAAAATTCTCTTACCACTGCTATGCAGATGACACTCAACTCATCCTCTCATGGCTTCTCTTACCACTGCTATGCAGATGACACTCAACTCATCCTCTCCTTCCCTCCTTCAGACACTC
>JAODJU010000118.1:152898-165602 GCA_026776725.1 Gnathonemus echidnorhynchus
GCCGATACCGATAGTTTGGAAAATGCCTAATATCGGCCGATAATATCGGCCTGCCGATAAATCGGTCGGGCTCTAGTTTTTAGATCCACTTGGCAGTAGCGACCATAACATGGTTAAATTCAAGGTTAATTTTAGTGTCCGAAGAGCGAAGTCCAAACAAAAAACATACGTTAGGAAAGCCAACTTCACTGGTATGAGTTAGTTGAATGCTCCCTAAATGAGCCTGATGAGAAGAATGGCCTGGCTTCCCCTCGTTTGTAAATGACTTATGCACATTTTGGACCCAGTTCTCCTATGACTAATTATAAAAGTGGTATGATAGCCAATTAGAATGCAAGACCTAATTCTACTTAAAAATAAAAGTAAGCAAAATGTGCCATGACAAGGCAATTCCAACTGATTAGCTCTCCTCCCCAGTATGGACAAGAATGTTGTTACATCTTCTATTAAACAAACTTTAAACAACTAACGTAACCCAAAATAGAGTTTTTTTGGATTGTTACAGAAAAGCACAAGAAAAATCTCATTGTGACAGTAAAAAGGAAGCGAAATCCAAGACGTAAATATGGGGAAAGTGAGGGGAAGAATAAATGTCAGCATAGCTCAAGTTCAATGGGCATTTTAACACAATGCAATTCAGAATGAGGAGGGTGAGCATTGTGTGGGCAAAATTTGAATTCGTACTAGCCTTCTCAGAAGAAATTCCACATCAGCATGTAAGAAATGGATTTGGAAGTGGCAGGTTTAAGTTCTAGGAACGAATGCGAGATCCTGGCAATAATCTATTGAAGCTAAGCTACATAGGTTGTTTCCAAACTGATGCTACCATGTCTAGCCGCATATGCAATAGCATCCACCAAGCCAGAATACAAGGAGCTTATTCTCTCCCAGGTTCCCTTTTTATTGGACATATACAGGAAAAGGCTTCTGCATGACCTCAGCAGACAAAACACTACTCCCAGGAGGGGGGGGATGCAAAAAAATACTGTCCACTACCCACTATGATCCACACTCCACCCTAATGCACACGCCTCTCAGAGGGGCCAGCATTCCCTCATACTGCTGAAGTAAAATGTAAGCCAAAGTGTAACCTGGCTCATAAACGAAGGCCTATTACATTTATGTCCTCCTCTCCCACCACTCCAGAATTCAGTACCTACATAGACAGGACAGGGACTCATTTCTTATGGTTCCTGCAAAAAAAAAAAAAAGAAAAAGAAAAAACTGTATCTTTGTCATTGAGCAGCCCTGCAGTGAAGGCAGGGGGTATTTTAGACCCATGAGCTAATCTATTTAAAGATCTTGTAAGACCAGAGTCACGTTTGTTGGGCCAGGCAGTAATGTGGGGAGGAGGATCCATGCAAATTAAATATAGCAGTGAGCCATCAACCATATGCGTGAAATGCAGGGAGACTCCTGAACTGATGTTAAATCACCAGGGCCCACCGACACCTCAGGGTAACAGCATCGCTGTCAGACAACAGGCGGAGGGAAAGCAGGGCTCAAAGCTACGGGCCATACTGTATGCATTTGTCTAGCAGGGAATCACCATATTAAAGCCACTAACGTGACAAGGGTGGCTTCTGTCGGTCCTAGGCACATGGAACACTAATAGCTATATACACTAATCAGCAAACATTGCAATACAAATAATAATCCGATGCTCTCATTCATCAAAACAACAACTAAATCAACAAGATCAACAACTACACGTGGGGCGGAAATGGCTGTACAGTATTTATACAGCAGGCCGTCACAGCTTCCCGTAAATCAGAGAGCCTATAACCTGGCACAGTATGAGAATCGTGAGCAACGAAACACCGTCCAAAAGGGCGGAAATAAGGTGGGGAACGGAAATAACCGCCGCTTCAGAGTGGACTCACTATTAAGGCAAACTTCCACTAAGAATACTAACCGAGCCGGCCTCAAAAGACAAGTCATTCTCTTAGCTCCCAACAAGTATTCCTGTGAACAAGTCAGACCCATAAGCAGCCAAAATCAACACATAATAAGTATATACCACAAACTAAAGTGAAAGTCGCAACTAGTTTAGATGTAGCCGAAATGGACCAGTGGCCGGTCCTGTAGGGGGAATCCAGCCGGCATCAGCCTCCGCGTTGCGGCGACGCGTCAGCGGCCTAGTCCGGCACACCGGGTCACCCGTTAGCCGGGACGCACAGCGGTACAAAACACTTACTTTTTACTGGGTTTCTTCGCCTTGCCACGCTTCTTCCTCGCCTGCAGCGCTAGGACTGTCATGTAACGAAAAGCCACAAATAAACGAAAGTTTAATCCGCATCCACGGTCCGCTCGTATTTTTTTTTAACTCAGTTTGTTTAAACTTCCGCAATGAACATAAATGACATTGTGTTTCTGAATCATATTTCTTCCATCCATCCGTGTGACAATTGTATGATACGGTTTAGTTTATAAAACTAGTGTCTACGATTTATAGATATACGTGTGTTTGTAAATATAGTCTTATCAAATCAAAATCCAAGAAAGTAGCTCCAGGCACCATATAGACGAAACAACTAATGACCTAAAAGGATAACTATACTTAATTTCCACAAACATTTGCTAACAATATCAGGGTAACTCATTATACACATATCGTGCACTTTTCTTGTAGGCTGATTGACCACGAGCTTCCGATTTGGCTTTCCATGGCAGTCAACCGTGTATATTTGTGCAAAAGGCATACAATTACGCATTCAACTGGTTACGTACAATAGCTTAAACTTACATCTATAAAATACAGCAAAAATAATTCGTTCTTATTTAGAATCCTAACAATCGTATGATCAATATATATATAATAAAAATTACCTTTCCTCTCCATGTTGGACTGGCGGTTCTCGTCTTGCGCATGCGCGAATCGGGAATCGTTCACAAACAACGCGACTCTTTGTCCACGCCTCGCTAGGTTATAGATCCGCCTCAACTCTCCGGTACATTTTAAATAGCTAATCATATTCGCTGTTAATTTAAACGAATTAAGAAAAATTAAACATTGCAAAACAAAGAGAGAAAGCAAAATTTATTTTCGTACCTATTTTGAACAATCTGCACATCAAACCTAAGAGTAGCATTTTTAGTACTATTAGGGCAAGTCGTGAGCTGAAATTATTATATTTTATATATTTCCTTTTTGTTTAAATGATTTTTAACAACTTCTCTAAATTAGTAACTGTTTAAGAGGGCTATAGAAAAGGAGATTTTCCAGACATGTAATGAACGCCATGCGCCATCTAGTGGTTGTCTTTAGAAAAGTTTAGATAGACAAAAGGCTTGTAATGGCCAAGTAGACAACCAAACAAGATAATGAAACGTTTCATTTGCAATATACATATTACGTCTGCATTGACAGTTTTCATAAACACCAAATTCTGTTTATTTTAAAGATAAAAAGTAAATGATTCTCAGAATATTTTGTTATCTAAGGTGCAAGATATTTACCCATGGGCTTGCTGTGTTTTTCTAATTGCAATACCCAGATTAATAAAATGGTTTAGGCAACAGACATCTCAAGAGATTGACACATGGAGAATGTATCAAGAGCCTATGTTTAATCCTCCATGGATATATCTATCGACAGCTGCTAGAAAAATGTGAACCCTTTGGAATCACCTGGCTTTCTACATTAGAATGTGGTCAGATTTTCATCTAAGTTCCAATAATGAACAAACACTCTTGTATATATTGAACACATCATTCAAACATTCACAGTGTAGGTTGGAAAAAGTAAGTTTATTAACTAGTAACCTCTTTTGGCAGCAATAACCTCAAAGAAGCGCTTCTGGTACTTGGGGATCAGACTTGTACAACATTCAGGAGTATTCTTGGAACGTTCTTTCTTACAGTTCAGCTGAAGCAGTTCTGTATTCATAGGATGTTTTGAGACTACAGCTCTCTCACATCATTGCACATCATCTCTATAGGGGTAAGGTCTGGGTAAGAAAATTACAAAAATTTGTCTTTTTTTAGTTAGAATAGATGCCCTTACCCGTACCCCTGGGCAGTCTTTGTTCATTATTGTAACTTAGATGAAGATCAGATCACATTTTATGCCCCATTAATGCAGAATAACACATAATTCTGAAGGGTTCATATACTTTTTCATTTAAAGTTTTCTCCAAAGCAGCGTACAACTGAGGCACGTCAATTTCATATTTATTTAGGTTTGTGTTTCATATGCCGTGAAGCAGTACACTGACATTGGTACCGTGAAATGTCTTAAGAATTGACTAGACCTGATGCTCAAAGAACCATTAAAATTCTGAACGTGATGTAGCTGTTTTCATTTCTCATTTGAAATGTTTTTCTTATCATTACATTGGAACCTAAGTGATGAATTAAGTAACGAGGTTAATCAGCTGTAGTGTTATTATTGCTCATTTTGGTTTTTGAACTTAGTTTATATAATGTGGTTTATTTGTTTTTATTTAGAGAATCCAGTATGAATACACTGTGCACATTATGTAATAATATCCTCAAAATGTACAAAAGTTGTTTTCAGGTATTATGAACAGTAATTAAAAAACATGACTTTTGCTAAATGGTATTAACCAGTAACAAAGTATTTGACGTTTGTTTTTAAATGATTTGCTAAATGATTCCACTAAACCATTTTAAAAAGGCAAATCAAGTGTCATGGAACCCACGACTGGAAAATGCGTTCTTGTAATTCAAATAGGAGAGCTTCCTCTATTCATGAATATTAGGGTTTTTTTGCCAATTAACACTCAAACTGCATCTTGGTTTGCATCATTCATCCAAAGCTACATGAGAAAATTATCAGACCCAGTTTTCACACTTGTACATCTGAAAACCATCTAATGATAATTACCGTAAGATCCAAGCGTAAAGCAGGCCATGTAAAAGAAAACGGTACAAAATAGCCTTTATTTTGAAGTGGTACTTAATGTTAACGTTCACACAGCCCAGTGTGGTGGATGAATTCAGTACATAAAATAGTGGTCTTGAAATCTTTATAAGTAAAGCATGTTCATCATCCAGAAAAAACTAAATCAAGTCTCAGTACAATGCTTCTTGCCATAACATCAGATATTCACGTCACTGTCCAGCTACATTAAGTACACCATTAAAGACAAAAAGACAAACTCCATACAGATAATGCTGATGAAATAATCATGAAATAAAAATGCAGTGTGATAAAGACAACAGCACAGAAGGCAGTAACTAGTATTTATTTACATTTTGGAGTACTTGTATTTTATGAAAAACTTGGGGCTCTTTGTTGTCGTTCAGAGGCCTCTGGCAGACTATCGGAAATGAACAAGACCGTTTCCAGCAAGATCCACGTCAATTTGTCAATTCAGCCAGGAATTATACGGAACACTACACAGAACATCCTTTCAATACTACCACACTCAAATGGTCTTTGAAGGCATACTGGTTTTTGGCCTGATGATTCTATCTTGTTGTATAAAAATACATTTACAAATTGGATTATATTGTGGTAGTTCAGAGGAGATTGTACTGGGTGGGACTTCCATTATGTCCCAGATGGTCTCCGCCTGTATAGCTGAGGATTGAGCTGGTCTACCCTCTAGGTCAGTAACATTCCAGAAGTCTGGCAGTGGGACCAGTTGGAATTTGGGGTAGGGGAAAAAGACCAGATAACAAGGCATAGTGAGATTTCTTTTCTTATTAAATACCCTGAAGACTCAAAACAACTAAAATGGGAAAAAACAACTGGGCAACGTATGATGTGAAAAAAGCGGATACTGGCTGACACCTTGGTGGGTCCCGCATGTGCATTGTCGTGTGGGGAGGGTCTGGTCCAGCCCAGTGCTGCAAAATTGTTTCGTCCTTCAAACTGTGGAAACATTTCCCAAGCCACACCAGCAAATTACTCAAGTTTTTGATGATAAATGAGGCCTTTTGGGCCAGAATCCAGTGACTGTCCCCTTCCCAAATCCAGGGAATCAAAGGTTGACACATTTTCATGTTTAAGAGAAAGAAAGGCATTTTTTTCATAGCAACAACAGGTGTACTGACTTCCACTCATTCTTAAAATGTCAATCATGAGAGGATTAGACACTGCTGATAATGTGGTGGACTAAAGAAATAATTTACTCCTCAAATCTGTATCCATTCACTACAAAAATAAGACATTTTCAAGTGAGACCGTTGTCCAAAATTTGAAAAATAATTGCTAACCGATTTTTTTCCCCCACACCATACCTCACTGTGCAATAACACACCTGCTTAAAATACTGCAGTCCTGAGACCCAACCAAACGATGACCACACCGCATGCAGGGAGACTCATGGAGAAGCGCCTCAGGCTGAAGTCTGAGCCCTTTGCCCACTGAACCTCAAACCTAGAAGGGAAGCCAGTGTCACCACTGGTACTAAACAGTCTGTCCACCAGTACCAGTCCACATGGTGTGAGCGGGTGGGGCAGCGGTGGGAGCAAGCTGCCGGAACTCTCTCTCACATCTCCATCTCACAGTCTAAAACCGGGGGCTTGAAGGTGATCACTTCCTCGTAGGTGAGTCCTGGCAAGATGGGAAAACAAACAGGGAAGCAATTATTTTTCTTCAATTATACGATTAAAAGACGCTAGCAGGTTTGTAAAGAGCACATTCAAATTATGCATGAAACAAGAATCCAATTAAAATGTGAACTTTATTTTACTTTTATTTTCCTTATACATCATGTACTATATACTGTACTATAACACCTAGCAAGGCTTTGTAGTAAAAGTTGGCACCCAAGTAAGATAAGATCAGATACAATGAGTTTCTCACAGAGCAACCCCCCCCCCCACCCACTCACTCACGTTTCCACTCCTCAATATCCAACTCGCGGCTCTCAAAGCTCTGGTCATAGGGTTCTGCTTCAGGCTCGTCATCCGGGTCATGGTACTGGGAAAAGTACGGGTGGGCCAGAGCTTCGGCTGCTGTGATCCGCTTATCGGTGTCCAGGACCAGCATCTTCTCCAGCAGGTCTACGGCTAACGTGAGGGAGAGCCAGGATTATGCTTCAGCTCCCCATGACTCGCCGTGATCTTTAGTTACCGAGAGGCAGCATCATCTGCTCAGCTCTCTTGGAATTCTGTAATGAACTCAAACGTGATGCCTCCTGTAGAAAGACCTTCTGTTTCTCACTCGGCTGCCTGATTACGCGTCTTACCCTGTGGATTTGCTCCAATGAACACGTCAGCAAAGTTCCTCTTGGGCATCTGGGGCAGAGAGCTGATGTAGTTTCTGGCCTGTCCGAACAGCAGAACAAATGTGCACGCAGGCAGCTCAGAACATGCTACACAAGAAGGACTTAGCAAGAACAAAAACACCAGCAACACTCGGGAGTCCAGACATCATCTACTCCCTAATCTGAGTAATCTTATCCAATCCAACATCATCCATTTCTGGAGGACAGAAGCTCCTGGTAGCTGTTGATCATTAGGCCTGCTCATGACTGTAGTCTGAACTCCCAAAGTGATTTCTGCTGACGATCCAAACAATCTAGATCACTGCTATCCATGACGAGATCTGTGTGCCTCTCATTTAAAGGAAAAAATTATAAAGTATAAATAAAGCTGCAGACGGGCATCGTGCTAATCTGGCCTTGGAAAAGCCCCAGGGGCAAAGCCAGAAGGTGGGGTGATGGAGAAATAGCAGCATCATAGTCTGGGCCAGTGATTCGCAGCCCGGTCCTTGGGGGCTCCCAGTCAGTCCCTCCCAGCTCTGTCTGGGGCTCCCCAAGGACCAGGCTGGGAAACACTGGATTAGGGGAGCGTTGAGTGGAATGTACTTTGTGCAATGTACTATTTATTTAATCTTTACCCTTAATTTAAGAACTAAACATTTTTTGCAGAGTAAAGCCAGATAATTTTATTCAGTTTTCACAGGAAGCGATGGGAGGCCCCAGGGCACTAAGACCACAGGCGTCTGTTAGGGCCAATTAATACTTAACTTTTCTTTGGGTTGTGATCAGGGGTGGCTGTGATTGGTATGCATGTAGGCCAGATATTCTAGTGGAAACCAAGCACGTCCGTCGGCATCGACCGCGCATGTGCGCGTTAATCGATTAGGCATTTCCAGTAGGTAGTAGCGTGGACTTTCACAGATCAGCAGTCAATGACATAAGAGTAGAGAAAGCATAGTTGTCGTTGTAGTTATGGTGAGCGGCTGTATGAGGACGGTTATGGGTAGCTGCATATCTAATTATTCATACTGTCCAGACATTATACCAAGTCATCTGGTATCTGGTATCGCAGCAACATTTGGGCAATTTGAAAATCTTGGCAATACAATTCGCCAAGCAGTTGGAGGGGGGTTTGGGTTCTGGCTAAATTCGTCGTAAGCATTTGAAAATACTGTGGTATGCCTTGTTACCATAATACCGGCCAGGCCTTGACTAATAATTTAAAAATTGTTCATAAAAGTTTACCTGTTTCACTACACTGCTTGTATTTGTGTTTGTTGTGATACGTCTGCCCTCTGCTGGTCTGGTGGAGTATTACTGCTGTACGCAGCACCCACCGCGACCATCTGCATCCACAGCCAAATTTATCGCGATGACAAGCACACAGCCATCCGCAGCCCAAAAGCGCACACAGAAAAGTGAAGTACGAACCTCCCCCTCCCTAAGTGTACAAATCATGCCATTTAATTGAAATTTTCACAGTACCAAGGCGCCAGTTGTACTGTGACTCTGAAGCCGATGTTTTGGGTTGAATACCGGAGTAGCGGCATTTGGACAAGCAACAGACATCGGAGCCTAAAGCAGGACAAAGAGGCAGAAGCAAACGTGTGGGGGGGGTGTGGAGTAGAGGCAGGGGCTCACCTCGTGGCTGGGCATCCTGCTTATTAGCGAGGCGGGGGGGGTCCCCGTCAGCCGCATTATCTGCTGAAGCTGGTTTATATCTTTGCGGCACAGGTCAAGGCATTATAGCACAGATTAGGCAAGCGGCAGAGCATCGCACGGGCATCCCTACCCTGAGAAACCCACCCTGGACCTCCTCCCTGGCCTACGACGGCCCTAAGGCCTACAGGGATTTAGTGTGTGAGAGACTGGGGTGCAGGAAGGCTGAATGGTGCGTGCAGAGTGAGCAAACAAACATGCTCTTAGAGAAGGCGTCAACACCCAGGCGGAAAGAGGGCAAGTGGAAAAGCAAAGCACATCATTCAGTCGACGCCACCGGCGAGAGCAGTGAAAATAGCAGTGAAAACTGAAGGACAGCCCCCCCCCCATAAACCCCACTAGAAAATGTCAAGGATAAACACAAATAATCATACCTGTGGTGGTTCCCCTGCCCTCAAACAAAAGGATAAAGAAAATGACACCCAATGATTCAGCAACAGTGGGAAGAGCTGATTTTAGAGAGCAGCCTTCAGCTAAACTGACTGACCCTCAGCATCCCAGGTCAGGGTGACATTAAAAGTAGGAAAGGGGAAGCAGCTTTGAAACCTTAGTTTCCTTGAGGACAAGCATAAAAACAGCTGCAATCACAGATCAAGAGAAGGATGGGAGAAACAGGCAAGCAAAATAAAAAGACGGGACAAAAAAAACCCACACTCACAGACTCTGAAGATATTTTCTTCAAGAGCTCTGGCCCTGGAGTTCCAACAAGCAGCATAATTAGCTTCAACTGATCAATATCTATCAAGTCATCATAAAGGAAAACAGGGGAGGGGCTGACCTGTCAATCAAAGCTACTGAAGTGATCTATTGGCCAGAGGACTAAGCACGCAGACCATGGAAAATTGAAAATGAGCCTCAACTTTCTGCTTACTTTAGCTGGAAGTTCAGTCACTTGTAAAGTTTCACTGTGGATATTCAAGGTCTCATGGAATGTTTATATTAAATAGCCCTCTGCATTAGTGTTCATTTAAAATAAAATAAAATGTCTAATCCCAAAAGTAAAACACCACGGTGCGAGTTCCTGGGGGAATTTCGGCCACATCATTTAGCAAACGGCTTTTTTTTAACAGGGTGCAGTGAAGGAGAGGTCTGCTGCTAACAATTCCTTGTTCTTCTTCAGAGTGAAGTTGCAGCTCGTCCGGCGTAACACTGGACTCCAGTGTTGCACATGTACATAATACCCAGTCAACGTAAAGCAGGGGGAACACAGATTTTGCCATAATTACTTATTGGTACTAGAACAAGATCCTTGAACCAGCAACCTTATGGGTCCCATGTCCTTGTCATCTGCTGTCCCAAACCCCACCATGGCATGGGGCCTCGCAGGCATCACATGGCAAAGGGCTACGGTTATGAGCTATAACACACTGCACAATACATATGTGGATCACACCTGTGAAGGACTCAATCTGTGAAAAGATTTGGGGGTTAAAAATTAAAACTTAAAATATCATTAAAGGAAAAAAAAAAAGGATAATAATTAAAGGATACGGTCAGTGCCGGGAAATAAGGTCCGCCCTGTGAGAAGTTCAGCCATGATGCAGCCCACAGACCAGATGTCCACTGGGGAGGCACAAAGACAAAAGGGAGAGTCCCACAACTGCCAATCAGGGTCCAGCTACAGCAACAGCCCCGCCCCCACGAGCAGGGAGAGTGCAGCAGCAGCATGAGGAGGGCGGCACCAAAGGGAGAGTTCCACAACAGCCAATCAGGGTTCAGCTACAGCAACAGCCCCGCCCCCACGAACAGGGAGAGTGCAGCAGCAGCATGAAGAGGGCGGCACCAAAGGGAGAGTCCCACAACAGCCAATCAGGGTTCAGCTACAGCCACAGCCCCGCCCCCACAAGTCAGGAGAGTGCAGCAGCAGCTTGCAGTGGCAACACGTTACCTGTCATGTTGTAGTGCATCCAGTTGAGCATGATCTCTGGTGCACGGTACCAACGCGTCGCCACGTAGCCCGTCATCTCCTCATCACTGTGCCGTGCCAGGCCAAAGTCCAGGATCTGGAACAGATGCATGGAAGAGTGACCTCTGCTGGCAAGACCTTCAAGGTTCAAGGACACATACAGGCTTTTTTTGGATTTTTCATTATCTGAACTGCAGCATTCCATAAATGGAAGTGTGAAGCCATGGAGGAGAGCGAGTCCCCCTCCTGGTACACTGTCTATTTTTGAAGTGATGATCTTCCAAAAGAAAGGGAGAACGATGCTGCCCAAGGCTCCCAGCAACCCCACGGAGAGGGCCTACTTACCTTCAGCTCACAGTCCTCATTTACAGCCAGGTTACTGGGTTTAAGGTCCTGGAGGGGCGATATATGGGGACGTGAGAGGGTGGTCTATACAGGAAGTCAGTCACACAAGCCAATTAGAGCCAACTGCAATCACTGACGCAAGCACATGTTAGCAATGTCAACTCTCTGGGTCATGAGTTATGCGGAAGCCAGGCCTAATTGCAGCCTTGGTTAACAGTCAAGCCAAATTCACAGGTCATAGCGCAGACTTTACAGATGAGAGCAGAAGACTCAGCACTTACTCGGTGGATGATGTCAGCTGAGTGGATGTACTGAAAAAGAAAAGTGAAGTTCAAATTCAATGTTTGAATGATATGCAGCAAAGCTCACGCACTGGACTGTACTAGGTGACACGGCTGACCTTTAACCCCCGCAGAATTTGATAGATGAGGAACTGCACGTGGTCGTCTGTGAGCTTCTGACACTTGACAATGTTGTTGAGGTCGGCACCCATGAGATGAGTCACCAAGTACCTGCAGGGAAGATCAGAAGAGCCCTCAATGATATTACCATCAATATAAGAGCAAAAGAACACGCTATGAAAATCGGTAAAAGGATTATTAATAATAATAATAATAATATGTCTTATTTATACAGTGCCTTTCATATACTCAAGGACACTTTACTGTTTAAATTTAAATACCATTTAAATTTTAATCCTTTAACAAGTACATGTTACGTACAAGAAGACAAATAATATTCAATGATGAGATGTGTTTTTAACCGGAGCTTGAACTCGATAAAAGAGTTTCCTTCACAAAGACCGACTTTTGAGGAAGAGCATTCTGAATTTTAGGGGCTGTTACACTAAATGCTCTGGCACCCATAGTTGATAACCTGTGCTTAGGTACAGTGAGTAAGTTAGCATCAGATGATCTTAGTGAGCGGGCTGGACTGTAAGGAAGCAGTAACTCAGACAGACAGTCGGAGGCTAAAGCATGCAGGGCTTTAGAGGTGATGAGTATCATTTTATATTCAGTTCTGGAAGAACCTGGCAACCATGGAGGACAGGAGTGATGTCAGCAGATTTTTTAGTGTGTGTAAGTAAACAGGCAGCAGAGTTCTAAACATACTGAAATCTATTGATATATTTATCAGGGTGATGATCAGCAGAGAGACAAACTAAGCAGTTTCCTGCCTCCTCTGTGCCCCTACGCCCGTGTTCCTCAGCCTCCCGTGTGTTCGCACATTAATACATGCACGCGCTTCTTGGTGCGGACGCTGTAATGGCAGAGCCCGTGCGTGAGCACAAGCCTTGGAACGTGAGCGCCTCCCCCTGGAAAGACCGCCTGCATGCCCACACCACCCCCCACCCTCCCCGACCACAGCATGCAGACCCCGTTGGTCACTTACACATCATTAAACTCCTCCAAGCTGGTCGCTGGCGTGAAGACGTCCAGGAGCCCAATCACCTGTGGGCAGCATTGCATCTGGTTGGTTAGCTTTCTTAACTAGCACAGCTGTCATTGCGTCTGGTTGGTCAGCTTTCTTAACTAGCACAGCTGTCATTGCGTCTG
>JAODJU010000118.1:165702-179783 GCA_026776725.1 Gnathonemus echidnorhynchus
CACTCACGTCACTCACGTCACTCACGTCACTCACGTCACTCACGTCACTCACGTCACTCACGTCACTCACGTTCTCGTGTTTCATGTGTTTGAGGAGCCTCAGCTCGCGGTAGGTCCTCTTGGCGTGGATGATGGACTGGAACGGACGGGATAGCTTCTTCACTGCAATCTTCAGCCCTGACTTGCTGTCGTACGATGAGCTGGGGGGGTGGGGGGGAGGCATGGTTGATCCTGAGGCAGCTTTAAATGCAATGCACCCAACATTGACAGAAGGGATTCCCGACCCCCCGGGCTGCAGCCAGTATTCCAGCATGCCAGAAAATAGTGGGGGTTTTGTGGAGGGGGTTAGTTAATTTCCAAAAATAAAGTATATATTTTAATTTTCTACAGCCACTCACGAGCACGCGTTGTCTTTGCATCTGAAAAAGTCTGGTGCACTAACTAACTCATCTGTAACCTCTCCCCACACTGTTTATCAGTCTGTAAAATTTATGTACGACATAAACAGGTCCATGGAAATGAAAAGGTTGGACAGCCCAAGTCTTGATGATCCCAGTTTTGAATGGTGCGTTACGTTTTCAACCTCCCAAGTGACTGATCCCAGGTCTGTTCCTGAGGGAACAATGAAGTCTGGAAACACATTAACAACTATTGCCCTGTTCATACCAGGTATAAACATGCATCTTGGGTGATCTGATCACAAGTGGACAGCACTGAATACAGGAACGGGCACTATAACTTCCAAAGCACCTTTGAGCAGAGACTCCTCTGCCTTTATCTCTGCCTAAGAAGAGTCACGCCGCCAAATCTACCAATCTTGAAAAAGGTTATAAACCCAGAAAAACAACAACAAACAAACAAAAAAATGCGATCTAGTTGGAAGATACAACAAAAAGATCAGGACGGCATGTCAATAAATTTTTTAAAAAGTATTTTATTTAATATAGTAGGACAGCATGCATATAATGTGCTGTCCTGGCAATGTGATTTTGTTGTTTAAAAAAAATGTTGGGGTATTTATAAAAGAGTTCATTCATTTTTCACAAACCTAGGAGTGATTTAAACAGCAAGGATGAAAATGATTATGATTGTCTCGGAGAACGCATGCAGTGCTCATGCAAAAGTCGCAGAGGCAATATTTAAACTGATTTTTAAATATGCATTACATGATCTCAATAAAAGGAATAATTAAAATTGCAAAACAAGATAAGGTTTCTTTTTCTGACAGAGTAAAAAAGTTTTTAGCGAAACTTTACCCCACTGCGCTATAATGTTCATACAGTATAAAGATAAAAAAAAACCTGATCTTAATCTAGCTAACTAGCAATGTTAGAATTGCATGCGCAAAACATGTGATGTTGGTATTAATATCACACATCATCCAGCCCTATAATATAATAAAGCCATTTTTCGAATTCAGTACAAAATACCCCGCCTCACATTGTGATGTCATTCGGCACTGGTACCGGTACCAGTTCTTACACCAGTGGAAAACCAACACCTTTAAGTACCAAATTTTTGGTACTTTCTTGTAGTATCAAAAGTACGGTACCTGGTGTCTTATGGCAGTAAGCAGCCCAAAAAAGGCCAGTTGTGCTTGGACCTTAACCAGAGTGGCCTGTCACAGCAGCCAATGTCACAGCAAGCTCACGTGACAATAAAAACCCCACACAAAACAAAAAAAAGAACCTTTTCACCTGAGGGCTTGTTTTCAATTCAGACTTTCATCAGTGCCCCCCTTTTCATGGAGAAAGGCAAACAATGCAAACATTATCCAGCCTGTTTGCTGTGACTACAGCACGTCATCATGAGAGACATGGAACAATGCAGAAGAGCAGGATCTGATGCAGCCACGGCCAAGCCTTCATGCAGACAGCAACACTCACTGTGTTGGGATTCCCTGTGCATAGTGTAAAACACCCGAGTGAAACACAACGTACAGAATTATTGTCGTGTGTGAAGTATCCCTGCGGCGATTGAAAACACAAAAAGCCCCTTCCTAGAAACACAGCCAGAGTTCTATGGCAAGTGGCCCAAGTGGTCTGGAAATGTTTTTTATTGTATAAACTGACTTATAGAAGGAAATGTTCCCTGAAGCTGAATGGACCGTTTGGACAGTGCACAGCACTGAAAGGTCACAGTCTCTTGGCTAAGAGAGATTTCGAGACTGAGTTTCTTTTTTTTTTTAACTGATTGTATCTGTCACACCATTTATGCATGTATATTAATAGTCAAGTACTTGATAAGATTCAGAACCAGGGGGAGTTTAAACTTCTAATTACGATGCACAAGCCTGTCCTGAGGGTAAGTCACGGTCGGCGTGCAGAGTGAGAGAGGACGGGCATATGCAGCTGACTCCATAGCAGGGAAGGTGCTAACATCACTGCTGGATGACGTATGCTTGTCAGATGACGTATGCTCTAGCACCCTAGTTTAGCTCTTTGGACAAAACCGTCGACTGACTAAATAAATGTAATAACTAAATACAGATTATGTGATTCACAATAACTAGTTTAATTAAAACTGTAAATAAAAATACTTCAAAAGTTAATTTCAGACTTGAGTATTACGACTATACTCAAATTGTGAGTATGCACAAATACTCCAATCTTATTTCACTGGGGGGAATATCTGAACACTCATAGAAGCATGTCTCCATTTTGAAGACACAAGTGAACCAAGAGGAGGACAATTTGGAGGATTTCAGGGCTCCTGAGTTTTGCATTTTTAAATTATTACTACTGTTACACGCTTCCTGTGAACCAGTTACCTGACAACACATTAAACTTTAAGAATGATTCAAACATCTAATGGTACTGCCCACAAGGGATTATTATCCACCGGAGCTGCAAAAGGCCAGCATTAAATATGATATTACACTGTATGGAAGCAAGTCTTACGAGAGGCTGCAGCGGAAAGCCAATGGCGACGGTGCGTGACAAGAATTAAACAGCGGCTTAAAAATCATGGAAAAAAGTCATTAAGGAAGTACAGGAACATGGAAACATCAGAAACGAGGAGAATCGGTCGTGAGGTCGCTACTGTTAAAAGCAGCATTTTGAAGGACGGGGGTAACTAAACGGTGCCGGACTGGTCCAGGCCGAACTACCCGGGCGGCCCGCCGGCCTCAACAACCGTCCCGGCGCGGAATATCCCTGAACATGCGTCCGACACTTATGTCTAATTCTGGCACTATGAGTCACCGAGGGGGAGGCCTGACATTGCAGCTAGGGCGCCCAGACCAGAGGCAAAGTCTTTGGCCCGCTTGTAAGCCTCAGTAAATACATCCCGCGGAGAAAATGCACTGACCAAGTAATGTCCTGGTATAATGCACCAGTGTATAACAAGCCTGAAATGGAAAAACGCGTTTTAGAGACGCAGGGCTAACAAAGTTGCAGGAAAAATAAATGTGGTTTATTTTATTAATTTTCAAATTTCTGGAATACTTCAGCATGCACTAAGCTCGACATTTGCTTATGGTTCAGAGGTTTACAGCTGGTTACAGCAAATCGGTCATAGTGCGATGATCACATTCGGTTTGCCAGGCATGTCCTTAGATTATAAGGCTAGGGAACCGGGTGGATGCGTCTCTCCATGTCAAGCTTAGGGAGTTCTGATCACCAGAAACCATGCACAGCTAGCATAATGCTATCGGCGCTGCCCGCAGACCACCCAAAGCAGTCATGGTACCAGGAAAATCCTGGTAAACAGAAACACGCCAAACGTTACAGCAAAAGATACGCGCAAAGCACACTACAGCGCTTAGCCAGCAACCAATAAAACATCTCGATCGATAAATCGGATGCATCTTAAACTAGGTACCTTGCTATGCGTTAACAAATGCTACAGAGAAATGCTTCCAGGAAATACTTATGCAAGTACCTAATTGGCTTCCTTGCACTATACTAGCAAAAATGGTGAATCGTAGACGGGGAATAAACAGCACCAAATTAACAGCTCCACACATCACGCCACGACGTAAAGATATTTATTTCCCAGTCGATGCACTTAACAAAAGATGCAACCATTTTAACCGACTGGAGCATGTATGCTGAGAGGCTGCGGCGTATCTGCGGAATATGTCCGCGTAGGACGGCTCGGGACGGTGCCCGGGCGCGAGCGCGGAGTTCAGCGGCGACGCAGTGTGTAACTGAAGCTCACAGGCCTCTGATCGGCTGCCATGTATGGGGCTGTTATCGACGGGAAGAAAAAACGTCTTGATCTGTTTACAAAGTATTTTTAAATGCATGTTTTACCATACGGATCCGTAGGCACCGGATCCAACAGGATTCAGGTTCTGGTAGCGCACCGGTACCTCCCATATCGTCTTATTCAGTTCCTGTCTGTAGAAAGTAGGTCTCTCCTTCTGCGACATTTCTGCAGGACAAGCAATCCAGCAGGCAAGGCGGCAAGTCAAACTTTTTTCCCCTTTCGATTGGGTTGGAACGAGCCCAGCTGGACGAACCGGAGGGTTAAAGTGCCGTGACAGCTGAGAAACGAGGATGATCGCGATGACCGGAAAGAACTGATCGATGGCTGCGAAGGCGACCCTCCGGAGAGCGCTGTGGGAGCGGCAGGCGTGCGTGTGTGTGACGGCTGCTTTCCGAGCACGATTCCGCCCACGGTACGGCGGCGGCCCCTGGCTTCGTCTTCCCAGCTCTGTTCCCTAATGCAGGGGGGAGGGGAGTGAAAAGGGAAGTGAACATTTCTTTCTTTAACATCATGCTAACTTCGCTTTCATTCGCTTCTGGGTAGACACTGTTTTTATAGTGCAGTTAGGGAAATGATTTTGAAAACACCACCAACAAAACCAATAATTTATATTAATAATACAACGTCAACGGTGATTGATAAAATGTATGACATTTTATCTAACTTGTTCTAGATACCTACAGGTTCGTTTAATTTTCATGCAGGGTATAATGCAACGAACGTTAATAATTCGATTAAGGTGTATTGCAAGTGCACTTTGCACCCTCATTATTAACAAGCAAAATCGAAAATGCTTCTGAAACGTTTATAAAAGTAATGCCATTAAACTGATGACCCTTGAACCTTGTTAAATATAGCGGTCGGTGGTGAAGTGGCAGCAACAATAAAAACAAACAGTTGTGAGGTTGTGACATTTCATTTTTTCCATGACCAGAAGTCGCTTAACATCGTTACGCAGATGCCGGTGGGGGAGGGCAGGGGTCACCTATAGACTGTGTGTAGTGCTGCCCTAAGGCTAGCATCTCAGTCTCGCTCAAGTCAAGTTTTACCACAGTGCTTAAGCATTAAAATCCCTTAATTAATCCACCCACAGAACAGATAGCAATCCTTTTCTGTTATTGTAAGCTGTTAAAAGTCCTGTGATGAAGGGGGACGATGTTGCTCAGGGGCCACACTATCGTTGTCTTTCTAAACAGGAACCCAAAGGGGCATCGACATTTCAATAAAAAAAAAAACCTAAAACCTTGGTGAAAATGTCTCATTATTATTTTTCTTTAACTGTTATTTGTTTTGTAGCTCGTCAGGTTTATAAACGCTCTTGATGTAAGGCCATTTGGAAGGTCTTAATCAGTGTGGCCGTTATGCATTCTGAAACTTTAATAAATAAATTTTAAAAAATCAATTTAATAGTAATTTCTACTATGATAATGCAGTTAGATGAGAATACTGATCCAATGTGAAATGGTTACTCTGAAAGTAGTGTGAACATTTTAAGTGTTGTATGATAAATCTACAAAAATAAATATTTCATAGATTGGAAGCAGAAATATCTAAGTAGCTGGCAAAGGCAAATCTTAACACAGCAGTGTTTAGTAAAGTTTCACACAGAAAATTATTCACAAACTACACAGTACAGAAAAAATATTTTATATACCAGAAGGCAATAAGACGGGCTGGGGTCCCCATTGTAATGGTAACACAGAAAGCTTTAGCACTGACTTTCAGAAAATAACGTGAACAGAACAAACATCCAGAGGCTCAGATTATAGTAAGGCAACCCGGCGATCTGTACAGTTACACTAAATTACACTTAGTATTTGGCATTTGGTATGAAAGTGGTACTTTCTATAAGATTAAAATATGGCAGAGTTGCAATGAAATGACAGAACTGTTATTTCCAAGGTCTACCTGTACATTCTTGCTCTAAAAAACTGTCTGCTAATATGGGAACAACTGCAATGTCAATAAACAAACTCTTTGCATTTTCAACATTTTTGTCTAGATGTAATCCTTTTTAAAAATAGGCTTGAGTAGCTTTAATTTTCTACTGAACCAACTGCATCACCAAGGCAGAGTAATGCTGAACAAACGGGACACTTTGCTATACGACTGTGAGCTACATCTAATCCTCACCCGCCATGAGGTCAATGGTGTGAATACCAGCACGATAATAGGCTAGTGAATTAGTGTTACACCTGTCTTACCTTTAACATGAAAGTCTGACACATTATAACAGACTATTGTAAATGTATAAAGAATAGCTAGCTATGAGGGAAACTCTTTAAGAACATGATTACAACCACACTTCAGATAATCGAAAATCAAGGACAACTCTAAACACCTTATGGGAACAATGTAACAATGTAAAATAAATATAATTTCTGATACATTCAATTAAAATTTATTTTCCCTATTCAAAGAAATAAATAAACATGATGGACAGCTGCTGGCACATTTTTAGATGAAAGGTAGGTTCCACAGTTACGGGTATGTTGTGTGCGTGTGTGTGTGTATATATATATATATAAAGTATAAAACATAAAGATTTTAATCTGCTTTGAAAAATAACAGATCAGGAAAAGAATATTAACAAAAACTTACTCCACCGGATCCCGAGATGGAGCAATACCATTAAACAAAACCTGACAAAATCACAATTCAAAAAAGTTTCAGGTAGAACATCCACTGAGAAGAAGGTGGCAGAGTGACACTCGCCCAGATCAGGCTTATGTCACAGTCCATGTCTGTGCTGTGCCCTCCCCTGTGGTCATGCAGACCTCCACCTCTCTGCTCTGCAGCTGAGCTGTTTAATTCATCTCCATCTCCATGCCAGATGATGACTTCAAAGGGACGGAGTCAAATCCATCCGACGTTCTCTGAAAAGACACCCAGTCAGACAAACATTTATTATGCAAGCAAGCAAGCAAGTTTATTTATATAGCATATTATCATACACGAGGTCATTCAATGTGCTTTACAAAGCAAGGCAAAGGAGATAGTTTAATACAATAAAAGAGAATATATAAGAAAATTTAAAAGCAATAATATACGGCAGAGTATAAAAATACGAGGGGTTAATATAATAAATATTAAAAAGTAAGTCCAAACAACAACACTGTATAGGAAATAAAATGATTTATTATGATTTAATACGGAGATACCCATATAATGTATGTTCCTCTTAGAACTGCATTTTTCTGTTGTGAAAATTTGCCTTAATTTTTCTGTATTAACATTTTAACACAATTTTAAAGTCACATAGTACAAATCATAGGTTCATCCATCCGTCCATCCATTTCCTGCCACTTATCCAGGATAGGGTCCCGGGGGCAGCAGTCTAAGTAGGGATGCCCAGACCTCCCTCTCACCAGCCACCTCCTCCAGCTCCTCTGGGGGTTACCAAGGCGTTCCCAGGCCAGCCGAGAGGTATGATCTCTCCAGCATGACCTGGGTCTGCCCCGGGGCCTCCTCCTGGTTGGACATGTCTGAAGCATCTGCCCAGGGAGCCATCCAGGAGGCATCCTAGATAGATGCCCAAATCACTTCAACTGGGTCCTTTCGATGAGGAGGAGCAGTAGCTCTACTTTGAGCCCCTCCTGAATGTCTGTGATCTCTAAAGCTGAGTCAAGCCACCCTTCAGAGCAAACTAATTTTGGCCGCTTATATCCACAATTTCATTCTTTCAGTCACTACCCAGTGATCATGATCATAGGTGAGCTTTGGAATGTAGATTGACTGGTAAATCGAGAACTTTGCCTTCCAGCTCAGCTCCCTCTTCGCCATGAGTGGACGGGACAGTGTCAGCATTACTGCTGATGCTGCACCTATCTGTCTGTCAATTTCCCGGTCCCTTCATCCCTCACTTGTAAACAAGACCCTGAGGTACTTAAACTCATCTGTTTGGGGCAGTAACTCATCCCCTACCCAGAGCGGGCAATTCACCCTTTTCCAGTTGAGAACCATGGCCTCAGACTTGGAGGTGCTGATCCTCATTCTGGCCTCCTCACACTCAGCCGCAAATCGCCCAGTGCATGCTGCAGGTCACCGAATGATGATGCCAAGAGGTATGTCAGCCAAGACAGCCCAAAAATATCAAGGGCCATCAGGAATTCAGGGCGAATCTCATCCACCCCCTCAAGCCCTACCACTGAATTTTTTTTGACAGCTTCAGTGACCTCAGCCCTAGAGATGGACAGGTGCCCCTCTGAGTCTTCAAGCTCTACTTCCTTCAAGGAAGGCATTTCAGTGGTATTCAGGAGATCCTCAAAGTTTTCTTTCCACCACCCGACTATATCCCCAGTTGAGGTTCTTCATCCCTACTGTAAACAGCCACTTTCCGCTTGACCTGCCGGAACCTGTCAACTGCTTCAGGAGTCCCACAAGCCAACCAAGCTCAGAAGGCCTCCTTCTTCAGCCTGACAGCCCCCTTTACTGATGGTGTCCACCACTGGGCTCGGGGATTGCTGCTGCGACAGGCACCAACAACCTTGCTGCCACATCTCTGCAATGCCGCCTTATCAAGGGAGTTTCTGAACATGGCCCATTCAGACTCAATGTCCCCTGACTCCCTTGGGAGAGAAGGGAAGTTCTGCCGGAGGTGTGAGTTGAAGATCTCTCAGACAGGGGCCTTTGGCCAGAAGCCCCCAGCACACCCTTACTATATGTTTGGTCTATCAGGTCTATCCGCATCTTCCGCCGCTATTGGATCCAACTCACCATCAAGTGGTGATCAGTTGACAGCTCAGCTCCACTTGTCACCCGAGTATCCAAAATAGGCGGACGCAGATCCGATGATACAATCACAAAATCAATCATTGAACTGTGGCCTAGGGTGTTCTGGTGCTAAATGCACTTATGAACACCCTTATGTTTGAATATGGTGTTCGTTACGGACAAACTGTGGTTAGAATGGAACTCC
The DNA here is from genome assembly GCA_026776725.1 of Gnathonemus echidnorhynchus. Classification (NCBI taxonomy): domain Eukaryota; kingdom Metazoa; phylum Chordata; class Actinopteri; order Osteoglossiformes; family Mormyridae; genus Gnathonemus; species Gnathonemus echidnorhynchus. The sequence goes on from JAODJU010000118.1 coordinate 174,833, forward strand.
AATAACTGATCACCGCTCGGATTCTGATCGGGCAGGTGATTCCTCCCAATCATACCCTTCCAGGTTTCACTGTTATTACCCATGTGAGCATTGAAGTCCCACACAGAGCAATTTAGTCCCCAGAAGGAGCGCCATTCAAGCACCCCTTCCAAGGTCTTCAAGAAGGCTGGATACTCTGGACTGGTGTTTGGTGCATACGCGCACAAAACAGTCAGAGCCCTTCCCCTGACTTGAAGTTGAAGGGAGGCAACCCTCTTGTCCACCGGACTAAACTCCAACACACTGCCACCGAACCGGGGGGCCATAAGTAGACCCTCCCCTGCTCGGTGCCTCTCCCCATGGGAGAGAACAGAGTCCAGCCCTTCTCTAGGAGTTTGGTTCCAGAATCCGAGCTGTGTGTTGAGGTGAGCCCGAGTATATCTAGTCGGTATCTCTCTACCTCCCGCACCAGCTCAGGCTCCTTTCTCACCAGAGAGATTACGTTCCATAGGTGTTGTCTTTTAAACATACAATCTCATGTTTGCAAATACCATCCAGCTGGCCTGAAACTTATCTGAGGAAACACATGGCACGAGGCAGGGGTACACTCTGGACAGGATGCCAGTCCATTGCAGTACACACACACACACACACTCAGTGTGAGTCCGCAATAAACCTAACTGCAGGTCTTTGGACTGCAGGAAAATGGACCATGAAAGAGTGGCTAAAGGAAGCCAGAACAGCACAGGAAGAACACGCTGTCTGCAGGCACATAATACAGAGAAAGCATTCAAATGCCCAATTCTGGAGGTGTGAAGCCTTCACCTCGCCCCACTTGTAAATATCAATGACGCTGTTATTGAGAGAATCCATGACCCATTATAGTCTGAAAAAGGAGGTTCCCAACCTTTTTATGACTTATGTCTTATAAAAATTCACATACCAGTAAAATGCCTGGGGCGGTGAATCGATCTGCAATATCAAATGTTTAACATTTTCCTTTTTTTTAATCCCAGATGCGAACCCGGGACAAACCCAGGAACGCCTTGGTACCCTGGAGGAGATATATTTTTGGAGGCAACTGGCCCTGGACATGTGAAACATACAGGAACACTGTATTTGTTAAGGCCAGTTACACATATGCACACCTGTCTGGAGAAGGACTTGATCTTGCCATAGATGGACTTCTTGGTGAGATAGATGAGATCGTCCTCTGCATCCTCACCCTCCATGATGGCACAGCTGTCTGCAGCAGGGAGGTCGGACTCTGCCTCCCCAGTGTTCGTGATCAGCTTAGAGTACTTATACTGCAGTCTGCAAAGACATACACGTCATACACATACAGAGTCTGTATTTATCTATATATTGCGTGAGTCTCACATTTTATAAGTTTTATAAAGAATTTGTTTCAGCTGCTTACTTATGCAATCACTGCTCAGTCTGCACAGCACCCCCTACAGGCCCACGCCTCACCTGCGTGTCCTCTTCCAGAAGTAACAGCTGAGCACAACGAGCAGAAGGGCAGCCACACCCCCGGTCAAGACACCAAACTTGAGCCAGAAGTCCAGAGTGACGCAGGCGCTGAGTTTCTGGGCCGGGAGGGGGATTCCCCCACTGCACTGCAGAGGCTGCTGCCACACATAAGTGGTCCTCTGGTCCACGCACACGCACACGCACACACACGCACACACACACGCACACACACACATAAACACAGATACACATGCATGAACTCAAACAGGAATTCAAACATGACGGTTCAGTGCCAGAGTGCTATAAATTTGCTCTGGGTCTCAGTGCTTCAGTGCTTATGGACACAGGACAGTGATGACAGTGTGATGGTGCTCAGTGTAACAGTACATAATGTGTTCAGTGTATCATCAATGTCTGAATTCCCACTGCTCAGTATCTCCCGAGTGCGTCTCTGGCTACCTGGATGCCCTGATCGCAGCCACTGACGATCTCCTTATAGTGATGGGCGGAGCAGAGCGGGCAGGCGTGCCGAGTCCTCCACAGGAAGTGGAAAGAGCAGCCATCACACGTCCCTTCGGAGCACATGCTGCAGGCAGAGACGCACACAGCCAGTGTTCACAACACACAGTCCAAATGCACATGCTGCAGGGCAGAGACGCACACAGCCAGTGTTCACAACACACAGTCCAAATGCACATGCATTTTAATGGCCCTGACAGCAGCAGAAAGGCATGTTCGCTGGAAATCAAGAAGAGTGTTTACACTTTATTCTTATTTATTTCTTTCTTTTGGGGGAGTATTATGCTGGGAGTTGTTTATTCTTTCTAATGTAGCCAGACCACAAAAATTTCAATCCATCCATCCATTCCTCCATCCATCCATCCATCCATCCATCCATCTTCTTATCCTATGGTCTCAGGGACTCATTGTGAATCAGCATTGCTTAATTGTACTTCCCAGTTTATTCCATTAGAGGTTGCCTCTAATTTGACTATGTGGTGATTTAGCTATTAATTGACTAACATTCCCCACTACTAGACCATACCATGTGTGTCTTACCTCGGGAGAGACAGCTGGTCATTTGTTAAGACAGAAGGGTCACACCTCATTCTAATGGTGGAGGAACGCCCTTTTTTACATGCCAAGGTCGCCTCCGCTGATCTATCATAATGATCAGGAAAACATTTGAACATCAGCAAAAAATTTAAAATCTGCAAATTTCATTCTCCAGATTTTCAATTTCGATTAATCTGTTTATAGTACTTTAACACGATTTCCTCCGGACAGGTAGAACATTGTTTGGTGATGAACATCTTAATGTGATGTCATTGCAGAATGAAACGAACTGTCTGGGCATTAACTACTATATTACTTATGTGGCTTTGCTCACCGATAGTAAAAGATGACATCAGGCAGGCTGGAGTCAGTGGGAAAGTAGGCTGTCGGAGAAGAGATATTGTCCAACACGGTGTCCACAGTGATTCCTGAGGAGAAGGAGGTCAAAGAGTAAAGTTACTGCTAAACAAAAACTTCAGCTACACTGACGCTTTACTGACTGGTAGGAATCAAGGCCAGTTTGATAAGTCTGACTGCCAGAGGAAACACTGCACAGAGAAGCGAGAGACATTTTAAATTAAATTAAAAATAGGACATGCATGTAAATAATTAGCAGGCTTTCATTCAAGGACAGTAAATGTAGGACACTGGAACCAAATTATGATGCCACACTGTACTGGGAGGAGAGCGATGTGGAGATGAGGTGAATCCTCAGGGACATTACCGATCAGGTTGTCGCCGATGCTGAACGGCTGAGATGACACCATCCTCTGGCCCCTCACTTGAGACGGCACCACAGTGGACTGGCACACGTGACCTCTCACCTCCCTTTTACTCTCTGTGACATTATCCACACAGAGTGCAGCTGGCCCCCCCTGCGAAGCCCCAGACACAGACGCCATATTTACGCCTTGCATTTGCACTCTGTGTAGGTCACTGAGATGCTTACTTACGCTTAAGTCTCCCCCCCCCCCCAAAGTCTATCAATGGGTCACTTCTCCACTCCGGCCTGTGTGAGATGGCAGACTGAAGGCTGCACCCGCAATGTTACAGGTCACAAGTTAGTGCCAAACTGGTTAATTGATTGCTTGTGAATGTGCCTTGAATATGAGCTCTCAGGTTTTAAGCTCTTAGGCAGGGCTCACATTTCTCTGTCAGGAGACCTATGGGTTAGGATGCTTTTTCATAATTCTTTCCCTATTGTTACAGCTCTGTCACATTATGTGGATTGGAGGCTGCATTTAATTTACTGAGCTCACCCTGCCTGTTTACTTACTCAGCACCTGATACTCATGCATTTAACTGTAATTCTCTGTGGAATTTTCTTCTAAATGAATGAATATAAACATATTAACCAACACAATTATGCTGCATTACACAGACTGTTCTGCTGGTCTCAGGCATCACCTCATTTCTGCAAAGGCTGACGCTGTACTGGTGGAAGTAGCGCAGCCCTTTGTTGGTGAAACGGGCGCTGCTGTGGAAGTGGGTGATGTTAGCCAGTGAGGAGAAGTCGTAGTGAGCCACGCCCTCCCCCTGAAGTGGCAACGACAGGGTGCAGTCGCTCACACAGGCGGTGCGGTCCTGAGACACAGTGGTACCCATTAGTGGCCGGTGTGAATGTCACAGTACATGCAGTATGCTAACAGAGTAACAGCACATTTATATATGATCTGCTGGTCTGCTATACAGTTTATTTAACAATGTGTAGCAGATGGATGGACAGTGTACATTCTGTGTAGGATTAACCTGCATGCAGTGTATCGGCAGTGTAGCAGATGGAAGGACGGTGTACATTCTGTGTAGGATTAACCTGCATGCAGTGTGTCGGCAGCGTAGCAGATGGAGAGACGGTGTACATTCTGTGTAGGATTAACCTGCATGCAGTGTGTCGGCAGCGTAGCAGATGGAAGGACAGTGTACATTCTGTGTATGATTTACCTGCATGCAGTGTGTCGGCAGTGTAGCAGCAGAAAATGTTCATGATGTATTACAGCTTGTATTCACAGCATTTACTCACGGTATGTAATCAGCTACTGTTTAGTGAATAAATTCTAGTCACAAGCAGCACATGTTGGGATGACTATCTAGATCAAGTGAACACTTTGGAGTGAACACTCTATCAAAAGTGCTGGAATTCAACTGTTAGTGCGTTGCATATACACAAATATACATCCATCTGACTGTATGTAGCTGCTTATCCAGCTTAAAGTCCTGTAAGCTTGGAACCTATGCCAGTAAGCACTAGGATGCGATGCTAAAACACACATGACCAACATGTAGTATACAATCAGATATACAGTACAATATACTGTTTGCATAGATAGTAAAATGATTGCATGACTTTAAGAAAAAACAGAAGTGCGCAGAAGTGGCTGACTGGCTCTTTGGCTAAAGACATTAGAAGAAGCAGACAGGAGAGTACCCTTACCTCATTGCTCTG
>JAODJU010000118.1:179883-200999 GCA_026776725.1 Gnathonemus echidnorhynchus
AGTGTTGGGGCCACAGGGCTGACAGGAGAGTACCCTTACCTCACTGCTCTGAGTGTTGGGGCCACAGGGCTGACAGGAGAGTACCCTTACCTCACTGCTCTGAGTGTTGGGGCCACAGGGCTGACAGGCTTCCTCCCCCACAGGCTGCTCCACCAAGACCATGGTTCTGTCAGGGCAACTCTGACAGACGCTGGAGTCGTTCAGCATGTAGTGACCAGCTGGGCAGGGCACACACTCCCCGCCCACTGGAGACACGCCCCCCGTGGACGTGCCCAATAGGCAGCGGCGGCACCCAGATGCCACACCCCCAATTACATTGCTGACCTTGACGTAGTAGAGTTTGGCAAAGTCGGCGAGGTACTGTCTCTGCTGGGGGATGGACAAGAGCAGGGCAGTTACACAGAGCCTAGCTATATGTCACTGCACTCCATTCTTCGCTGGACCCCCTCCCCATTTGCCCTGTGTGGCCCCACCTCCAGTTTTGTCCACATATAAACATGATTTTGGTGAAATTTCCACTGACACGAAGCACTTACTGAGTCATTACTGACTATTTCTACATGTGCCCCATTGCATGGGCTTACTGCAGGAGCCTCCGCTGAAAAGGGCTCCCAGCTAACACCCCTGGGTCATATACTGCTACAACTCCCGCCACCCGCGGTTCATAACCACACCATTGTGAGAAACTGTGGGGGGGGACTCAGTGGACTGAAACAGCCTGGGGGTCGCTGACCATGGCTGAAGTTACCGTGCCATAAGCCCTGGTCCTCTGGAAGGCCCAGGTGAAGCAGGTGGTGTCGTTGCTCCTGACAATGTAGGAGTAGGACTGCTTGTCCCGACTGCCCTCCCAGTGCTCCACAGTTCGGCTGCTCCACTCACTGGGGCCCTGGCCAGAGACGGGGGCAGAGCGGCTCAGAGACGGGTCACTGCAGGCTCCCTCCCGAAATGGAAGCCATCTTCAGCCAGCCATTCACAATTTGGAAATTAAAACTTTGCATCCAATTAATGGGTGATCTAGTCGAGTCGTCGTTATTGATATAGAAAATACAGCAGGTGTCAACCAAAGTGCTGCACAATAAACTCAACTAAAGTAAGACAAACATTTAAACAATAGGGAGAGTAAAAAGCAAAAACTATAAGCATTTTTTTTTAAAGATAACTGACTAAGATTAAAAAGTAATAAGGAGAACAACATAACCAACTGACAGACGGATTATAATGCAAATTCAAACAAATGGCACACAGCCAGTGAAGAGTTCAAGGGAAAAATTAGCGCTTGGGTTTATAAAACTCAAAATCTGAGAAACTTGAGTTAATTACAAGAGTCAACTGAAATAATAAATTAATCAATCATCCTATTATTTTAAACTCATCTCCTGTTGTTTTTAAAGGTGCTATACAAATTAATTGACTTGATTTCTTGCTCATGCCAAGCTTGGTGGTAAAAGTCTCAGAAATTCCTACAGTTTCTCTCTGTCTCCAGAAAGAAGAAAGGAAAGAGGTGAGACTGGAGAATTCCTCACCGCGCTGAAGAACAGCATGCAGTCAGCTGTGCACTTGGTCTCAAAGACAAAGGAGATCCGGGACAGTTCACTGTTGTGTGTCTCCCGGCCCGTGAACTGTGCTGGTCTGCACGGGCCAAAACAGAAATGTCACTTTAGTGAGGTGAAAAACAAAACACTCTCTTGGTGTGGAAAAGCTTGCCGAGCGCAGACTGGACAGTGGACCACTGTGTCCCGCACCTGAACCCTGGCACCGTCAGCATCAGCACCACATAGTCCGAGTCCAGGTCCCCAGGGGTGGTGTAGATGAACTCCCCAGCCACCTCCCACGCTGCCAACAGCACCAGCAGTCAGGACCCGGAAAAGGTCAGACAGACGACCAGTGAGAATCAGAGCAAAAGTGGAGCAGCCAGCAGACTGGACAAAAGTGACAGTCTGTCAGTGAACGTAGATTTAAAAAGGGGTGAATGCTGACATCAGGAACCACCGCGATGATCACTCTCCACTCTCCACCATCAGCTACTCTGTGGAGATGCATCAGATATCCTGGTGTGCACATCACAGCAGCTGCTCCTTAACACCACCTCTCTCACCAAGAGAGACCAGCCGTGCCTCCTATTCCTGCAGAGACCAGGAGGGGGTGCTCTAAGCCCCCATCTACACCACGTCCAGCAGGGGGACCACACAGAGTGTCCTGACCAGCAATGGCACTGTCTGCTATGGGAACTGCACCATCGCTGACCACAAGACCATACAGTGGCCAGTGAGAACAGCTGCAAATATCACTGAGCTCTCAGTCCCCTTCAGTTTGGACAATGATCCCCCCATCATTTGTTAAAAACTTCTTATATTTCAGGTTCAGTTTATGAAGAAAAGTGTTTGACTGCCTTTGCCATCCAGTAATTTATTTTTATTCATTCATTTACTAGAAATTCAGATTTCAGGGTATTCTGTGTGAGTACTGCGTACTCTCTGCACTGTGTTTACCTATGTACACTGCGTCCTGTCTATGCACTTCGTCATGTCATCTCACCACTAGAGGGCCCCAATGTAGTTCCACAACAACTATAGTACGGTGCTGAGGCAGACACACCTGTGGTTCTGTCTGAGTCACTGTACTCCCGGCTGTACACGGATGTCTTCATGCTGCCGGGCATCGTGTTCCACCACTTGTACTCAAACCCAAGTATTGGTTCTGTCCCAGCTGGGCACTGCTCACATGCTGTTGAGAAGTAAGGAGTGAAACGCCTGTCATTCTGTCCTAGTCTGCTTGATTGTGCTTGTTGCTCTGTGGCCCCCCCTGCCGCCAAGCCGTCGGCCCTTTGGCTGCCCCCACCTGAGCCGTTGGAGTAGGAGCCTGGAGGGCAGGCTTCACAGCCGGAGCCGTTTACGGGGAAGTAGCCCGGGTTACAGGGGCGACAGGGCTCCACCACCCCCGAGGCCGGCAACCGCGCTGCGTCAGGGCTGTTCTCACTGCAGATCTTTGGCTCGATCCACTTAAACATCAGCTGGGTCTGGGAGGTGTTGTGTGCGTTTGTGGGGGGGGGGGGTTACCAGGGTCCACAAGGGTCCAGTTTGGGGTTAAACACACATTAAATATACACTCATGCCATAAAAAGTTCCCATACATTATTTCACATACAGAAAAGCAAAGAAGAAAATAAAGTAGTTACAAATCAATCATATGCCATCCAATGCCTACTGTTCAAAGTGCACTACTGTAGCTGCTGTACCTGTGAGTACATCAGATTGTGTGCTGCCTTGAATTTCACAAGTGACTCACATACTCCAGCTAAATAAATAAGGCATATATTAAGCATAATCCACAGGACAGCATGAGAGAAACACTAACCTTATAATCAAATTTCAGACCTGAGTCACCAAAATATCCATCTAAACATCAAACTACCTTCCCACCATTTATCCACTATAGATTCATATTCCAGTTATCGTCATGAATAATAATGAGTGAATCCATGTGTATGCCTGGTGTTTCCCTGCCTTGCTGCCTGTTATGGGTTCCAGATCCCCACTTTCTGCTACCATGTACTGGATAAGTGCTTAGAAGATAGATGAAATAATGATAATGATAATGATATAGAAGGATGCCATTACTTCTCGGGTACCTTGCTGCTGGAGTCACAGGGCATGTGGGTGTAGAAGTAGTCACTCTCTTTACACACAGGCCGGGGTTCACAGCTTCCTGACCCAATGCCTGAAGACAGGGGCAAAGGGGGGTACAGAGAGTGGACAGAGTAACAAAGGGTTATCAGAAAATGTTATGGAGGGAAAAGGCAGAGGGCCAATGAAGGTAGGATAAGGTTTCCAGCAAGAGACGGGGCCATCAATGAACAGGAGGACAGCTATAGGTCCCCTCCACACTGCTGATTTTAAACTGGAATACAATTATTAGTAAATATGCAGTTTCTACCGCCAAGAGCATTTATATAAATTGCTTTTAAAAAGAACCAATAATCAATCAACCAATTAATACGGGAAAAAATCCGGGAAAAGGCAGTCACCAGAATAGAAGTCCTCTGCGCAGGACTGGCAGGAAGTGGCACCCTTATTGGAGTACGTGTTGGCTGGGCAGGGGGCACACCTGGCAGCCCCTGCCTCCCCGCTGTAAGTTCCAGGCTTGCAGTGAAAGCACTCGGATGTGTAAGCGACCCCTGTGGGCAGACCGCATTACACACAGGGCTATCTAGGCTTGCAGTGAATGCATTCGGATGTGTAAGCCACCTCTGCAGGCCTACCACATTACACACAAGCAATCCTGCCCACTCTGACCAGATCGTGCTTTTGAAACAGGAACTTGAAGATTTTAGCCACATCTGAACTGCAAACTCTCTTATAAGTGATGCTAAAAGCCAGCCCTTAGGGCTTGAGGTGAAAAAGAAAAACAGAGAACTCAGGTGGAACCTGAAGAACTCACACAGAATTCAAAGAAGACACTGTTGTCAGCATAGAAGTATTCAAAGGAGACGGAGCCCGTCTGCTTGAGGTTATGGTTTGTACCTTTAATAGCAACGTTGCGTAACAGCACTGGTTTGACTGAGCTTGTCCCCATGGAGAAACCAGTGGTCCGCCAGAACAGCACATTGTTTCCATGGCTGAGCTCCACCTACAGGGGGAGGCATTTCTGTGTCACATGCTCATCCAGCATGCCCCGCCCTCCCCCCACCTCAGCAGGCACCTGGACGGCAAGCCGCAGTGTGAGGCCAGAGCATCAGACTCACGTAGTGTGTGTCCCAGTCGCTCTGTGTGCTCTTCATCCACCGGCTCTCAGACTCTGTGGACTGACACTGGTCGTTCTGGACCTGTGGGAACGTCACTGAGGTCACTGAAGCCCAGCTGCCACTCAGCTTTCAAGTTTTCGGTGCCTCTGTGGGTTGGTTCCTCCAAACTGTAGCCCAACCAAAGCTAAACATGCTCTCCCAGTACAACTGATCTGCAGCATCATGCTTAAGAACCACAGTTAAAAAGCTTTCATGGCTGTGTCCCGTCTTCATTTAACCAAGGTCACAGGGAAAACACGCTGGCCACTTTACTTATCCTGATATGAGTAAAACCAAACACTTACTGTATGTTTACACAAGACTTAGTCTCCTGTACTACTTACGAGACTTTTTTTTTTTAAAACACCCTAACTCACAATGACTAATCTTAAGTATGGCTTGGGATTAAACCGAGCACGAAATAAATAGAATATGGCACGGCTAGGTCCAGAAGCAATCCTGCCCACTCTGACCAGATCGTGCTTTTGAAACAGGAACTTGAATATTTTAGCCACGTCTGAACTGCAGACTCTCTTATAAGTGATGCTAAAAGCCAGCCCTTAGGGCTTGAGGTGAAAAAAATAGAAAACTCAGGTGGAACCTGAAGAACTCACATAGAATTCAAAGAAGACACTGTTGTCAGCATAGAAGTATTCAAAGGAGATGGAGCCCGTTTGCTTGAGGTTAACCGTGTAAGTCAAAGTGGAGCTGCATTCGTCAGAGTTCGATGCGATGTAGTCGCCCTTTGGAAGCCAGGTTGAGCTGTAATAGAGAGTGAAGTTTGAAAATGGAGCTGAACATCAAAATGAGGGAAACTCAGAATGAACCTAAATGATGAGTTACTGTTTCATTAGTAAATCGTGTTTGTCCTCATACATAGACACTGTGCATTCTGGAAGAACATAATCTCAAACCAAGTAGTAGAAACCTTTCAAAAACTAGGTAAAATATTCAGCTGTATAAATGGATGAACTTGTAAATTACTTTGGATTAAAGTAAACCATTTACGATGCAAAATAATATATCATTACTAAATCTGCAATTGAGATGATTTTGTAGGTACTTCGATTGCATTGAAAGGGAATCTACTGTAGAAAAAAAATCATGACAACCTAATGAAAAACCACACAATTTGTCACACAAATGTTTTTTCTGCAGCTGACTCGCCTCCCTTTAGGCCAATGAGCACCAGTGGTGGTCTTAGCGATGAGGCACATTATGTTTCCTGCACAGCATTTTTGTGTGCAGTCCCTCCAAAGCCACCACCCACTGCACACCCACTGCACACCCACTGCTTTCCTGCTGTGACACTGACTTGGAGCAGTTGGAGACAGCAGTCCCCATGCTTGTATCTGCACCATAGCTGAAAAAGCCAGCTGGCAGGCGGTCCCAGTCATCAAACCACACTCCAGTCCCCAGTGAGAATGTTCCAGCGGCACACTTCTGGCACTCCTGTGTCTCCATGTCCAGGAACTCGCCAGCCTTGCAGGAGAATGCTGGCGGGTGGATGGAGAGAGCAAGCTCAAGGGACATGGCTTATTGCCTGACAGTTAATGAATTAAAAACAGGTAACAGGTAGCAGGTAAGGCCTAATGGCTAGTAGGCTAATGAATAATGTTTAACAAGCTATTGCTTCAATGTTAATAGTCTTATTAACAGGCTAACAGCTAATTAAGGAAGACTGCAGCCCAGAGAATACCACCTCAGCTGGGTACTTCCCATGAACTGCTGAAACCACGGCCTGACTGTATAAACTGATACATAAGTAAAACTGAATGTGTCTCATAAAAGTGTTAGCTGAATGCAAGTATTGTGGAGTGACTGCACTTGCTGCACAAATAGATAAGAGAGCAGATTGTGAAGTCAGACAAGGGTTAGACTTACAGCACTCGGTGCCCCTCACTGGGTCCGGCAGGCCCGTGCAGGTGTCTGGCTTATTAGGGACAGCCACCCGCCAACGCGAGCCCAGAACGTCACACTCTGTGTACTCAAAGTGAAAGTCTGACTGCAAATACACAAACACACACAAAGGTTTCTGCCAAAGACTGTGCCATTCTCCAACTAAGCACCTATACTTGGGAAAATGTATACGTCTTCAGCTTATATGCTGGAATACACTGCAAATGAATTTGCCTGGGATGGACAAACTTGCATGTTAATCTACTGTGGAATAAATGGCAATAATGTAAACTCTCCAAACATCTTCATTATCATCATCACCATCATCAATGTACACTCTCAGAAAAAAAGGATAAAAATTAGTACCTTGAATTGTCACTAGGGATGGTACCCTTGTAATTGTACCTTTTAAGGTACAGAAATGGGCTCTGAGGAACATCCCAACGGTACAAACAGCATTAATGTACCATCATCAGAGTCCATACCTGTATCTTAAAAGGTAAAAATTACCTACAGCTAAGGACAGACTTTTCAGGGTACAGCCCCAGTGACAAGCAAAGGTACAAATTTTTACCCTTTTCTCTGTGAGCGTATGACTGCGAAATATTTTCTCGCTTTTTATTTTAGTATAGGGTGGTTGCAGTGAATCAGCATGGAAACCTGCTCTTAAGCCAACAGAACATCACTGAGATGATCTGGGTGGGGGATCGAGACCAAGATGGCGCTTTGCACAAAAGGAGACATGGATTTCACTGGAAAGTAACAGATATTCTTTAATGAGAGTTGAATCAATCACTATGGTCAAAGCCATATGTTATTAATGGACTGGATATAAAAACAAGGGGGATCTATACCTACACATATCTTTATCTATCATTTAAGTTTGTACTGGATTAACTGAAAACATGACAAGCGGTGGAATCCTCTGTGGTTTCCCAGAAACACCTCTGTTAATAAAGCAGAAAATAAATATTTGCACAGAAGCCTGTCTGGCCTGAAGTCTTAACTGTATTTGGAAGGAAAACTGGCAAACATATTATCACCGTGACAGTGAGCTTGTGGCCCACGCATATTTACTCAGAGTAAGGATGTTTCTCAAGGAATTCACTAACAGCAAAAATCCATCTGTAAAAAATGGGGCAATATACTGTCACTGTTCACCAACTTCATGAACACACCAGTCGCAGGACACAAGCTTCTGATGCTCCTTGATCCCGGGAATTCACTTTCCAAACAAGTTCTTTCCTAATCAAGGTGCATCAGGAAAATGCATTTAGAAAATTGAATGGCTCACTGAATGTTTGTTTGAAGACCAGTTATTAGGCAGCAAAATGAGATGCCAAAACGCGACAGAGCACAGAGTACACAGAGCAGACGTTCATTAAAGAGTGAAGCTGGGGCCACCTGCAGCCAGATGCAGCTAAACCCCTTTTCACTCACATCAAGGTTACTGATTAATGAAAATGGAAATGGCTGGATTCAGCCCCAGGGCCTCTGTTTTTTTCTGTGCCATTAATGCTCTTTTGCTGTGTTGGTGTATGTTTAGGGAACATTAGAACCTTTCACGGAACAAAGTGTCCCATCTAGTGTTTCAATCTGTATAATTCAATACCATGCTGCTCTTTTGCAATATGTTTTGTACAGCAGGGGGCTCATCATCCTTGAGAGGATTTTGTTGAACCTTGGATGGCAATGTCAGATCAAGTGTGCCCTTGTCCTGAATGATGGAGCCCGCGTGGATACGATGCTAATTGCCCCAGACTTATCGTGAGCCAAGCATGGCTTAGGACTGCGGCTCTAGTCAGGGTCAGATGGAATTATGCTCCAAAGTGAAACCCCAGGCAGGCCAGCTAGCTCCATATTAACAGGGTAACCTGCCCAGCAACAGGGCAGGGTGATTACACCCTGCAGACGTACTGCACAACATCACCCACAGGGCACTGAATAAATACACACTGCAGGCGTACTGCACAACATCACCCACAGGGCGCTGAATAAATACACACTGCAGGCGCACTGCACAACATCACCCACAGGGCGCTGAATAAATACACACTGCAGGCGTGCTGCACAACATCACCCACAGGGCGCTGAATAAATACACACTGCAGGCGTGCTGCACAACATCGCCCACAGGGCGCTGAATAAATACACACTGCAGGCGTGCTGCACAACATCGCCCACAGGGCGCTGAATAAATACACACTGTGTTTTTTTCAGAATATGGACCTACGTGGTCACTGTTTGTCACCATTATGGATGAGGTGGGATAGATGTCCAGTTAGCATTTTACAACAGTCATCTTTTCATGAGAAAACTAGAGAAAATGTTACAAAACAAGGAGAACAGAAATCAGAACAGCTATTCAGTAAAACTACCCTCAAAGCAAAAAGCACATAGCAAGCAGCAGGCCAACCACTGGCACAAGAGCGCACACCTTTGTCAAGAGCAGAGCTCATATTAACCTAACAAACTCCCCATCACTGCAACTACTAAGCAAATAGACGAGCAGGGGAAAAGGGAACTGACAGGAGGCACATTAATCTGGGCTGATGCCCCTGGGCTATTTGAGTTGGGAGGGGGGGGTCCCAAAAACAAGAAAAATTGTTGGGGGTGATTGGTCTCATGGTACAGGTTAAATTGTATTTCAGTCCAAACATTAAAACACAGGACAAATTGCGTCCTGTATTGGCTCCGAACGGGACACAGCATTTTATTTTTTATTAACTGAAGTTAGCTGAGGCCCAATCTTAGTGGAAGAGCTGTGTTTTGGCCAGGGACGCCCATGTGTTAGGTTTAGCATAGGCTGGCAGCACAGGCAGAGTTATAAACTGTTAGGGTTAGCACAGGCTGGCAGCACAGGCAGAGAGTTATAAACTGTTAGGGTTAGCACAGGCTGGCAGAACAGGCAGAGTGTTATAAACTGTTAGGGTTAGCACAGGCTGGCAGCACAGGCAGAGAGTTATAAACTGTTAGGGTTAGCACAGGCTGGCAGAACAGGCAGTGTTATAAACTGATAGGGTTAGCACAGGTTGGCAGCACAGGCAGAGAGTTATAAACTGTTCAAACTGCAGATGTAAAGTGGCAGAGCAAACACACACATCATGAATCTCTTTGCACCAGTTGCCACAATCCTGGTTTGGTTATAGGCACATTATTTACTGTATAATCGGACTTATTTAAACATTTTTGTGTGTCACATGCACGTGACCTACTTTTCTTATTTTTGTCTTTGCTTAATGAATCCTTCTGCAAACCTGTGGCCTTTCTAGGTAGCACATCCACTCTGTGTTAGCTTAGAGGACAGGAAGCAGACATCCTTGGGAAGTCCTGACTGCAACCTTTCAGGCTGCAGGTAAAGCAGCTGCCGGATTCACATACTTTTGCTTATATGATATGACACAGACACGCCTAGAGATAAGATCCCTTCTCTGGTATTAACTCCTGCATTACCACAGGGCCAGATAGCAAAAACATGCTATCAATGCCTATACCTGCCAAACATAACACAATAATTATTTGTTTGCTTTTAGTTGTACTGATAAACAACTGATAATTTACAATTGTTAACGGAAGTCATTGAACAAGGACACATACTGTATATAATAATCTGTTCAACCTTTCATTTTCTAAATCAATTTCAAAAAACACCCACGGCTAAGCAGCACGCGGTACACATAAGTGCAAACATCTTTTAATGACCCAGATACTGCTATAATGCTAATTATTATAATGGGTGATGGGTAAATTACAAACTGCTTTCAACTTTGCAAAAATACTCAAAAAAGAACAACTTTTAACACACACATCAGTAAGTCGTACCAAGGGAATGCGGTCACATCAGATCCGTACTATTCCCAAACACATTAACCAAACACTGAGAGGAGCATCTTTTATGCCGATCGAACCTGAAAACTGCAAGGAACGTATCCGATAAACAAACAGCGGTTTAGATATGAACCTGTTTTCCATTGAGACTTTTATAACGACATCCTGGTATAACGAAAATTAACAGAGAAGTAAATGAGCAGCCGTGTCATGGTGACACACGGCGCTCACTCCGACTGTAAGGGTCCCGTCGGACAGCATCTTCTGCGGACTTGCGCTGTTTTGAAAGGCTCATTCATTAACCACATAGAGCGCCGGTATATTCAGTGCAGTATAAGTTTATGTAGAGTCACTAAAAAGTTGTCTATCTAAAGCGATGATACTATAGAAAAGAAGTCAATATAATTGACTTTTATATATTTTGCACGAAGAGTAATATAAGGCTCTGGGCCATTTAATAGGCCTATGTTATAATTATTTAACATGAAGCCTATATTGACCTATTTTATTTTTCTTATGTGTTTAATTACATATACCGTGGTAAACAGTTTACAACTCCTGATATGTTGGCAGCAGTAAATAAGTCAATTCGGTTCCAGCTGCTTGGTGAAGTTCCTCGTGGAAATCCGCAGTTACCATATGTCACCAAACGAGCGTGGCATTGCAGCTGGCGCTGGTAGATTTACTTTCAGGTTCATTAAAACAATCATTATAATATTGCATTAGAGTGAATTCAACTTGCAAATGAAAAAAAGTTGCCCCAACAACGTGACAGCTGCCTAATAATTATGTAGAAATACATGCAAGTAGAGGTAGGCTATTTTATGTATAGGCTTCATACGGCAATGTTACAGGTTGTAATAACCGATGTCCAAAACCACCTTCCATTCCAGCAAAAGTCCTTACCTCCTTACACATTGGCAAATCTCTCGCTTTAATTTCTACGGCAAAAAGAAAAAAACACCAAATGTGACATGAAAACTGCCAAACATTTTTAGGATGAGTCTGCATTGTGTCCTGAGAAGGTTTACTAAAATCGGGAAGAGCAGGAGAAGTCCAAAATGATGTGTCCAGGACACGGCTCCTCCTTGCAGTATCCAGTCAGGACTAACCTCAGAGCTACGCTGCTGTTCATATACTTTCACGGTGTCGGAGACGCTCGGCTTACGCGGAAAGTGCCGAATCCAACAGGTGCATCAGAGTCAATGTGAGGCTTACTGTGAGCCTACTGTTCTCTTGGGACATTTATAAAGATAACTCTAGGTAACTTTGTTTAAGGGGTTATCTGGGTGGTAGCAGCAGAGTAGCTTCAACAGCAAGTAAACAAAGACGGAGGATTTAAGAAACGTCTCGCTAATCCCATGCGTTTACGGAAAGACCAACAGAATGAAGAAAAAAAAACCTTTTATACATTGTTTTCCGCAACCATATACTTCTACATTAATAGAACCTTATTTACTGATAATTCATATAACGCACACTTCAAACGACGCGTACCATTTTCGTTAAAATATGTTAATCAGAAAATGTTAAAATATTGCCGGTGCGAGCCTGAAATTATGCATTAGCGTCTTCCTCTAAATGCTTTCTACGTACGCGCAACAGTATTTTCATTTAGGTAAAACGTCTGTTAACCTATTTATACCAAAGATAGCAGGACCACCGAGAAACACTGTGCAAAACAACTGTAGGACTGGAGCGAGCTACGGTGCGTCTCTTAGCAACCGTATGAAGCAACAGCAAACATTCCCGCGGACAACGTGACATAAGTACGGAGCCCAATAGGTTTTATTCAAGCAGCAACAGCAGATATCAAAAATGCCAAGCCATCGGGATCCCTTCCCGCCACTTAAATATGAAAATGATAACACGTTCACTGGTAAACGGGAGTGTCAGGTAAATCGAGGCTACTTTTTGTCTACCTTCGCAAAGCGCTTGCCAGCCATGTTGAAACGGAGCTTTGCTGAACATTAAATTACTCGCTTTTCGTTGCCTTTTCACGTTATTCTAATTTTAACAGAAGCTGCCCTACAGCAAACCAGCGCATCTTGCTCAAAATGACCAGCCGTGGTGCCGTTTAAGTGAGCGCGCAACCTTGGCTAGTTCCAGACGCTGCGTTTTCCACCACGACGCAGGGGTATAAGCTATAATATTTGAATCCGTTTTATATATTGTAAAATATTACAGGAAAATAAGATTAGAATACTTAATCGTACATACTACAAAGACCTACCTTTTCAGGTTCCAAGGGACAGCCTGGATTTGCATCTAAGGGCTATCTATGATCACCACCAAGAATTTCTGAGGACCAAAAACCAGACCCTGTTTCAGGAGACCTTCAGCAATGACGACGGGTAACTTCAACATGTTATTTTCTGCATTTAAACACTTTTGCATTGAAAAGTTTTTAGTATACTTTAACCATACTTAAAACTCCAGCATGAATGCTGTCTTTGCAACATGCACTTGTGTTATAAGAGTGGGGAAAAATCATCCAGCAATGCAGAAACATTACTTTGATATTTACCTGTACAATAACGGGGAAAAGTATAATGACCGCATATCAGCCTTTTTCACAGCAACTCAAAAGTGGAGACCCCGCAGGTGTGACAGATCAGCTCAAAATACAGTATTTTTCAGCATGACCACCCGCCCCCCATATAATCCACCAGTCAATGCTGTACGATCACCATTTTTGATATTAGACGCATAAAATATTTAATTTTCCAGGAGAATTCTAAAAATTCGGGCGGAGGAAGATCCGCCCAGGAACAGCGGTGAGACAGCGCAAATACAAATGTGTGTTAACCCCCAGAAATTGTCCATTTACAGCATCAAAGGAACAATCGGTAAGAATACATTCCATTTTTCTCACTTTATTATTCAAACATGAAAATCATATCTACCTGTATGAACAGGAAACTGTGTGCAAAACAATTTGAATAAAATCATATGTGATTTAGAAGCAACTGCAGTATTTCGTAGTTTCGGCCAACTTTTGAAATAACATTTTATTAATAAAAAAATGCACAGACAAACCATGCAGTCCGTCCTGATCCTCTTCAAAAGCAGGGGGAGTACTACCATTTAGGATATTAAACAGAAACACACAAACATTATTCTGATATTTTTTCTCTCATTTCGGCACAACCTAATATTGATGACGGGGGTGGAGCACAACAACATTCTGTAGTCAATGTAGAGATAGCCCGCCAGCTGAAGTGTATGTCTTTGGACTGCAGGGAAACGCAACAGAAAAACAACATGCAAACTCCACACACACCGAGGCGGAATACGAATCCGCCCTGAGCCATCACGACACATTCCTGCTGCTCACGTTAAACCAATTTTATTTTATGAAGTCTAAGGTTATTCATAACTTCTCCAAATACGTGTATTTGTCTCATAAAAGCAAACAATACCTTCAATATTGGCAACTCTCTGTGTCAAGCTTCACAATTTGCTTATTTGTTGGGATTAAGCATAAGATCAGCCTTTGAACAAAGGGGATGGCGCTCTGACTAGTAATGATGGGAAGGCCGGCATGGTGTTTACCGACCCCACTGAATCGTTTTGAGTAGGAAAACAAGATTTAAATGGGTGTGCGGCAGACTAAAGAAAAGCCTATTAACTTGGTTGTTTTTCTCAACAGAGAGCCACCATAACGCCTCCACAAACAGGGGCTACTCGAGAAAGGAGGGCGGCGGATTCTACTCCACCTAACGTATTCACGTGCTACTCTCGGAGTTGTTCGATGCACAGTCGCTGCTTAAATATTAAAAAGCTCTTGAAAGTTTGATGTTACGTTGAATTACATGGATTACCACTCCGATCAGCATAAAAATATTCAGACAACCGTTTAGTGAACTCTCACAACACAGATCCCAAACCGTTAGCAAAGTTATTGGCGAAATAAAAACTTGACCTTAATTGTTGTATTGAGAATAAACTTTGACCGAGTGTAAGATACTTCATCTGGTATTTGAGTAAGGAGAAACTTTACCCTTTCCTTGCCAGCCTTACCGTCTTTACATAGAAATGCTACAAATGATAATCAGTAATCTATATTTAGAGCAGGGCCCACACCGATTCGGCATAATGGTTAGATCAGAATCGCCTTTATACTCATGTCCCGAGAAAAGGACGCGGGATCCCCGCGAGCCACTCGGCGCTAGTATATCTGATCAATTCATCATCTCTAAACCATAAAAAGCCTTCGAATCGGTGAAATACACGCACACCGCCTAGTTAGCTAGCGCGTCGTTTTTTTATCATCTCAGTATTAGAGTAAGGCCAGACTCCAATCTGATCAAATAAGATCATTGTGTAGATTTAAAATATCCTAAACAAACATTTTCATTCTGTCGCACTCACACTCCCTCACACACACACATACATACATGCTTACTTACATTCATAGAGAGATATATATACTCATTCATTCACTACCGCAGCCGCTCGCACCCACATCACATTCATCCTTCCACGACTAACAAACGCGGAACCACACTTCCGGCTTGAATAATTTTGCGCTCGGAGTACGTTCACTCGAAAGATTTCGTAAGTGCGCCCCTAGTGGCTGGAAGTTAAAACACACCGTTGACCGCGTAGGAGTTCGGCTACAACCGACGTAATACCAAAAAAGCTGTTCGTCACATACCACTTCTTCTGGATGAATTTTGTACGTCATGTAACATGTCACAGTGCATTCCGGTGAAAAAACACTATCAATACTACTAATAAAAACTAGTAACAAAAAAAAACACTACAGTGTACTAACAAAACTAACGACATCAGTATTGTTAAACGTGACTAAACTGGTTTAATAAAGTATAATAATTAGTTGAACGCCAGCTTATTGTTTGTGGTACCATCCTGTAAAACACCAACATAAATAAATTCATAAAATCAAGTAAGACATAGCCTGTGGTATAAGTGAAATCAGGGCTGACCCTGGATGTTCTGGCGCCCCAGGCAAGATTCTGTTGAGCCCCCCCCCCACACACACACACACACACACCTCCAGAGCAGCAGTAAAACAAATTTTGTCAGTTCATTTATAAGTTATTAAAAACATTTCAGTAGCCCAGGGTATCTAGCTGCTAATTATCTAGCTCACATTTGTACATTGTAGTAGAATATTAAAACTAGTGCAAATAACTGTATTGTCACTTTTTTCACTCGCCCTTTTGCACCCCCTAATTAAATGCCACCCTAGGTGAAGGCCTATCTCACCTGTAGGGCAGACTGGTCCTGTCTGAAATGGTTACAATAAATATTGCTCCTAAAAATTGTCTAGCTGCATATATAGATGGCTAAAAACATTCCATGCTAACATTTTTGAATAAACTATTTGCTAAGTAACAAATGACTAACCTACATTTTGGATAATGCACATCCACAGATACAGCCACTAAAGAGGTAGTTCTTTGCTTCTTAACCCTAAATTCAACATCTACCTCTCATAACCCAGGTAAAAAAAAGTACAAAAAACAAACATTAGACCCACAGTACACTGAGATGCATCCAGCGTTAGAGTACACATTTCTGTGCATTGGACAGGGACATCCCATAGGTACACACTAGTGCAAAAAGGTAGGGAGCAACTCACCTGTGACGGCTGAGGAAATTCAGAATCTCTCCTGTGATACAAAAGCTGCTCTGCAGCGTCTAGCATTACCAAAGACACACAGCTCCCATGCCATGAACTGTTCCAGGTGTCTGGAGCCTTATGGCTGGGACTGAGAGATATTTAACTTTGTCATTTCACTGCTGGTGTACCAGATCATACATGCAACAAAATCGTGAATCTACAAATTCGTTCTGGAAGAGCTGCTAGCTCCGCGGACACCACTGCTGTCTGATTGTATTACACTCTTAAATCCTGCTGAAATAGTTTTGCTGTTTCTTTAGTCAAAAGACAAGCAATCTTGTCTGTTTTATACTGATGAACAAAAGACAGCATACAGGACAAGGGTGCTAAAAAGAATGATAGTTTATTTGAAAATATAGAACACAAACAGGAACCAGACCATCAAAGGGAAGATCAATAAACAAATGCAGCAATAAATCATTTAATTCATTGTTTTCTAAGGTAGAGTATTCAACTGTGAAACATTAAATGAAAGCACATGTGAACTTTGAGGTTGTCATCTAGCTGTGACTCTCAAACGCCACATTTATATTTAATTGCACATGCACTGTAAATAACCAATAAACAACTGTTTCATATGCAGGTGCTTGTGGAATGGTTTGATTCTTCTCTGTAAACCAGTTTCCTCTCTGTAAACCCGGCATTGAACCCTCCCCCTGCAAAATGCTTCTCACGTCAATAAAGGGGGTAATCCTGTTTGTCTCTGTTTAAGGTAATTGGATGGATGGAAGTTGGACCATCAGCAGCATGTTTAAGCCGTAATATTCTCTTTCCCTGTCCCCTATTCCGTTGACCATGTATTTGAATCCACGATTCCTAGAGGCTCCAGACAGCTTGAGTTCTTCCGACTCACTCAAAGCTGAGTTTGACTTGCACACTAAGATCCTGATCTGCCCAGCTTTTGTACCAGTCCAGATACAAATTTTCCCAAGCGGAAAAAAAGTAAGAAAGAACTAAAACAACAGACACAGCAAAGGTTAACAATTTATTTTAAATTCTCCACCATATACTAATGAGGAAAAAGTATGAAATGTTTGGCAAATACAAGTTTTAATTAAATCTAAAACAATGATAAATTTAAAACACAGTGAAACTGAATTGGTTAGAATTTTAGCGTAAATTGTGGACTGATGCAAAAGCTGAGAACTTACATGCCACTTGCTGCCAAACAGGAGTAACATGCAAAGAAGGGCCTGAGTCTCCAGCAGGCATCAGGACCCTCCCTGCTTCGCCTCTGTAGCCCGAGGAATTTTCCCTCCATCCAGTATGAGCACCAACTATAAAGTTTCTCCCCACCTTGGCCCCCTTTTAAATGTGACAACTCCGACTTATAATGTCAATCCACAGATGCTTAAATACATGTGAGTATTATCAGACAGCCTTGGATATTTTAACAGACTACCAAATTTACTTAAATCTATATTATGCTTCAATATCTCTATGTGTTTATGCAATTAATTTCCAATAACAGCTCAAAAGATCTAAAAGGCGAGTATTAAGAATTCCATGTGGCACTAATTGCTACATTTTAAAGCTTAAAAAAAATCATCTTCAATTTTAGCATTTATTTCACCATAGAACTTTAAATAAATTTATATAATCAGACATTTGTAACATACAGAAAATGAACTTTGGAATAAGTTGAAATCACTAGTGTTTATGTTCACACTCTAATTGGGCAGAACACATTTTTATAACCATTTCCCCTTCTTAGACAGCAGCCGATACTCTTTTAAAAACAATATTTACAAACTTGTTCTTAAAATCTAATACAGACTACAGCAAGAACTTAAAGCATGGAAAAATATTGACACATTCTTATTTTATTCATTAGCAAGACCTGGCTTATATCAACAGTTTTCCAGTAAGAGAAGAGCTTTCACTGAATGTGCCCTGTGAAAGGCCCTAAATGGACTACTCCCTCTAGGCTAAACCAAACGCCCCTGGGGGGGTGGGGGGACAGGAATGGCAGAGGACTGTCTACAATGTTAAACATGGGAATTATGGGGTTAAGAGGGGCATATTTATTGTAACTATTAGCAACCAAAAAGGAGGCATTAATAAACTGTATGAAAGATAATTTTTCGGTCGAATTCCCGATTGCCTGGGTAAACAGAAAACAGCACACTTTTTGAGGTTTACACACCCCTGTTCTAAATAACCTAAACAGCCTGAAGAATTTCTATGTGACCCAACAATAACGTAAATAAAACCCGCTTCTTTTCAAACAGTCAAATGCAAATACAAAAATCGCTGGCCAAAATAATTTTGCGCTTTTCCATCCTTCACAATAACTGCTACAAATTACATAACCTGTCACTTGCAGCATTAGAGTGCTGAGAACACACTGCAGAAGTCAGTTCTCTTGTAGTGTAGCTCTTTGCTTGGTAGCTGGGAAAAACACCAGATGGTAAAAAGTGTCTGGACTTCCTGGCCAATAGAGGGCAGCCTTCGCTGTACACGCAAGTCCTTGGGCATGTCTAAGGTACCGTTCATTGCATCCAAATGTAATATTGCCTGTCATTTTATGAACAGAACATAAAAGGCCATGGCAAAGCAGGAGAGTGCCACACCAAGATGGAGTCTCGTCCCAATCACTGCAGCTGTATGTACAGAAAAAGACAAGCACAACAGGAAAAACGTGAGCTTGGACAGGTCACACCGCCTCAGCCACTGCAGCTAAAATCGAACGGAGGCAAACACAGCATATAAGTTTATTATAAGATGTCTATTAAAACCACAGTAGTTTTCAAAGTCCCATGGAACTGATTAGAGTTTTTAATATACAACATGTAAAAAGCATGAACAAGCCTGGGGATAAAGGAACGCAGACCTTAAACCATATACTGAGTAATTACCATATTACTAAGTCGTTCACTGTGTGCTTTAACCTAGTACCGGTTATTTTGTTGTTTCCCATTGGGTTACTCTAGGTAGTAACTAACAGTACATACTTAACCCCACCCTTCTCGGGTTTTGAACCCCAACTAACCTTCACCTGTTTTTTTATTTTTTAGTTATTTTTGAGCCCAGGATGGTATCAGGCAATTCAGCTAAAACAAACAGTACATGCATTACATTACATTGTTTTTGTTTTGCATTGTAACATGAGCTTTTTTGCGGCTAGTGGCTTTCAAATGAAAAACTGAAAGTTTCAGGTGCTGGAAAAAAAATGAAAATGTCACTATAATGAGGATGATGCACAGATTTCCTGTGGCTGTATCTCACTGTGCAATTTGAAGCCTTGTCTGTTTACAGTTTCAACAACTACTCCATCTGTTACCTTTGCTTTATTTCCCATTTTGACATTAGGTAGCTAATGTCCTGGTCAGTCAGCTGAATAGATTTCTCATCTACAGCAGCTTCAACCAAATGAACACATTAAACAGGCCTATGTAATTGGAGCTTAAGCATGTAACATTTTGTCAATTGAATGCAGTGTTTAGCTGTAACATTTCCCATTGCTGGTGTCTCTTCACATTTAGTCTATTGGATGTATTATTATTATTATTATTATTATTTCATACCTTTATAGAAAACGCCCCAAACACCTTTCTTCTCTGAGAGTAGCCAATTCTTCAGGCGAGGTACTTTCCTTAGGTAGGCACAGGTGCATATGAACAGGAGCCCGAACACCAGGATGCCGTCGAATGAGTACACTGTACAGGGACAAAACATGCGGACAAAAATCTATCCCAAATCCACATTTCATTATGGTCAAACCGACCCATGTTAGCCATTTGACCACTCCTCTTAACCAGAAAAGAACTGGATGGTTACCCGAATCTCGCAAACTTCAAAACAGATATTCACGAAACTGCCACTTCCCCGGTCACCCATTTTGTTGCCTCACTGACAAAGTCTTTCATCCAAGTGAACTGTTAATTACCAAAGAAGCCAAAATAAAGAATATGGTCTGCTGCTGACGCCCAGTAAGGATGTCATGGCTCACGCCACTTACCGCTTAGTAAGCATTGATTCGTTTTACCGGGTACGTAGCTTAGCCATGTCGGTGTAGGTTAAATGAAGTTTGCTTTGTGTTTTTATTGTATAAACACCCGCCCGTTGTCGCTTTCTGTTTAGATAGACAAAATAGCACATATTGTGATATTCTTCTGAAAAAGACAACCAGTCTTTACGGCCTAATTGTTGTAACAACAAAGCCACGTCCTCAGACATACTTATTTCCTGCTATTTCCTTCGCGAAAGGGACCGGAGGCAGAAAACCGAACTGCTAACGTCAACGTTACGGCAAAACGTAACTTAAGTACCCACCGTTCGTCATGCTCGCAGTTTTTTTTTTTTTTAAATATTCGCAAAAATCCCTGTACTTTAGATCCTCTGAATCTTTTCTCAACGTTTCATTTCTCTCGTTCTTCTACGTTGACAGTAAACACTCAGGCCAGACTAAATACGCACAGATATTAGTCAGCCTGTCAGGGAAAAGCAGCAGAACACAGATAAAACCACCGGTTTCCGAGTTCCGCAAGGGACATTACAAAGAGTAATGCAATGTTAAAATAGCGAAAATATTTCGTCATTCACAGAGGGAGCACTGCTGTTGTACTCAAGAAAAAGATGCTTTACTAAAATACTTTATTAAAATACATTTATATCAATGCGACTCCGTACTTTAGATTTAATAAAATGCAATAGAAAAAGTTTGGGTTTACATTAAATGTCTAGCTTTCCCTTTCAATACCAAGCTGGATTAAAATGAGAGAAAATTTAATGATGGCCTTAGACCATTATTCAAATATGACATTAGGCTCTCCAAATAATTATTAGATTAGATTAGATTAGATTAGATTAGGCCACTTAAAATTAATAAATTGTTTTACATAGCCGCCCGCCTCAATTTTTTGGTGCCGCCTTGATGTTTTTTATATTTTATATTTGCTGTTTTGCTATTGTCAGGAGGACGCTTTTATTGGGCCATTCTGTGGCAAGACCATT
>JAODJU010000118.1:201099-218874 GCA_026776725.1 Gnathonemus echidnorhynchus
AGAGAGAGAGAGAGAGAGAGAGAGAGAGAGAGAGAGAGAGATGTGACGAACTGCTATAGCGTTACGAAACTTTCGGGAAAGCCACCCCTGATTCACATAGGAAGTAGGAGTAGTTTTTCAGAAAACGAAAGCTAAATACATCGAAAGTGAGCTGGCTGAGTCCGGTACGTGTTACTCCACACGAAGAGAATTTTATCAGGTTAGTAAAACGGTATTTCGAGTTTATTATTCTATATTTGCTTGCTATTCCGCTCTTCATAATTTAATGGTTCAACATTTATTTCTGCATGTGGACACATTTATCTATAATTCCGAATTACATTATTGTAGTCATGAGTCGATCGCTAGCGTAAACTGGATTTACTTGTATCCCTTAAATGTAAGGCGTGGGTTAAACCAGCAGTTTTCCAGTATTATAGTAAACCGTTTATGTTGAATGCGAAAAAAGGTTTATGAGTCGTCCAGATGTAGTAAAACTGGAGAGTTTGACTAATTAAGATGTCAGTATTATGGAATCATAGGAGTGCCATAAAAAGATTGATAAGAAAATAAATACTTTTCTTTATTGTATTGCTTTTTATCTATAGCTTTAATTGTCTCGATGGGCCAAGCTGTCAATCAACGCGCCCTCGATCTTGGATTAAGTGGCAAAACATGAAGCAACTATGATCGCATATTCTGGTTCGGGAAACTGTGAAACAATCAATTATTTGCTTAAATTAATGATACTTAGATTCCATAGGTATCCGTCCAACTTCCCAAAGGACCAGCTAATATATAGCCTGCAATCGGGTTTCCTGACGACATATTTTGTAGAAAATTTGTTTTTGTTTTGCCTCTTATAAGGAAAACTAGGTTTATGTTACACAGCTAACACTATCTATCCATCCCCCACTTTGTTTTTAGACTCATCATTATGGATGGTAATAAATGCTTACAAAAACTGTAGTTACAAAGAATATAAATGAATGTTGTTAAACATTTAATTGATGAATACTTAATACAGTATATAATTTAAGGTATGATTTTACCCGAAAATCCAGCATAACGGACACAAAATGGCAATTGTACGGAAGAGGATTAGGGCCACCATGAAAATATTATTTGAATTCTGACTTTAATCTCAGAATTCTAAGTTTAGAAAAAAGGTTAGAATTCTGAGATTAAACTCAGAATTCAAATAACATTTTCATGGTGGCCCTATAATTATCCTCTTCCGTACAATCGCAATCCACATTTCGGATTGTGAATTCCAGTTGTTGCTGTGAACTGCCGTGATCCATTTGCTTCTTTTCTTTAGTTTTCAACAGTCTGTAAAAAGATAGCTCCGATTTCTTTTTGAATTGTTTTGTTCATTCATTCGTCATTAGAATGAATGACGCAACCGACTTTCTAACCTGCCTTTAGCGCCGAGGTGGTTAAAATGGTACGGTCCACATTATGGGTGTTTGAAATCGTTTTACATAAAATTTTCGTACAAGGTGAGGTGTTTTTTTTTTTTTTTTTTTTTTACAACAAACGAAAAATGGTAGTACCCCCCCAAACTGCTATTTTTGTCTCTTTGGGGGGGTCTGGGTCTTGATCGGGGGATACAGTACCCCCCAGTACCCCCCGTAATTCGAACCATGATCTCATCCTCTCATTATTGTTACTGAGATACTGAAAAATTATGGATGTTTTTGTTTTGACTTGTACTTGTTAGTTTTGTTTGTCCGAACACTTTAGCACATAATAAACCCTTAATTGGTATTTAGTTTTTGATGGATCTGTTATTTTAATTTAGTGGGTTATGGCTCAAGTAGCTGCTATCATGTAAATCTCATGCCTGTTTCCCAGGACCAGAAAACATGTCTAAAAGGTGCAGTTGATAAGCCGGTTCACTTTGTCCTCAAAAGTACTGTCTTCATTTTAAACAACCAACAAGGACCATTGCAAGAAAGGAATGTTAATCGCTAACACTGTTTACATGACAGCAAGCAAATACCAGTTGTTACAATATAATTATGTTAGACCACTGTGAGGGAGCCTTTCTACACCATACATGTATGTCAGACAAAATTGTGAAGGAATTAAAGCTAAAAGGGTAGAAACCATGGGTCAAAAATGAATGAAATCAGAACATTAACATTGTAGTTTTGCATAGATACACTCCTATTGTTTGCTGTATCAAATGTACATGGAAGGATTTGTGCAAAGAACTGTGTACTCCTTGAGGAGTCTGAGAAAATAGCTTCTGTATAATGCCACCATTTGTCTCCTTTTCAAGGATACTGATCGGATCTCCTTTGACTGGACAGCCAGCCCACAGAACTGGAGATGTGTACAAATGCCCTGTAGGCAGAAGTGATTCGAAATGCATAAAGCTGGAGTTGCCTGGTAAGACAAAAACATTTTACATGGAATCGTAATCCAGTCCTTAGCTACAGTTATCTATCAGACCACTTTGTATGTATCTACTGAACTGTTTGCTTGCTACAATTACTCTCCAGGAAGTGACACATATCAAGATCAGACAGATGAGAACAAACAGGGTTCCGCTGTCTCATACCAGTAATTATGAAATAATTAACTATATTTATTTGAAATTGTCCTATGTGATGATAAACATGCTATTTCTGAACCGGATGCTTTGGATAATGCTTCTAATTTTGCAGAATTTGTCATCTGTTTATATTGTGTTATCTTAGTCAACTACTGGTATTATACCACTTATATTGGTCATCTACAATAAGATTTTTCTGGTATGGATGTTTCTCCATTATGTGGACAATATTTTGTGGTAAAGTTTTGTTCTTTAATAGGTTTGTTTTCTAGTGTGATAAAATCAAACAAATTTAAATTACAACCATTTATAAGACATGAACTGGTACAATATTTAATCCAGTGTTTCCCCTACCATTATATTAGAGGGGCACCCACCCCCCAAACGGCACCTCCTGCCCCCCTTTGAAGGTCAAGTTCATTTTATTTTCTATATAGTGCCAGATCACAACAATAGTCATTTAAGGTTACCATTCATATAGAACAGGTCTATACATTGTCCTTTTATCAAACAAACTAAATAGCCTTATGATATTTATCTTATTTACACAACAGCTTGGCATTTTTCTCTCTACATGGTCGCACGTTTACAATTCTCCTCTGCTCTCTGTATAGCGCATGGCAGAGTTCTGTCCCAGAGAGCGTGTGTCGGAAAATATGTCATGTCAATCACCTGAATAGCAGACAAAAATATCTGCTAAAAACACATGAACACCATGAATTTTAAAAAAAAAAAAGCTGTAAACCTAGGGGAAACACTGTAATATGTATATAAACAGGGATTTATGTGTTTATTATGTGTTATGATTACTTCATGAAGCTCTCATTTATAATGCACTATATATACCTTCAAAATGAGCTATAAATAATCTTTAATTCTTATTCCGACTGTTATAATGCAGTATATAGATATGTAGTTCGTTGTAGATGAGAGTTTCATAAAGCATTCATAATGCATAATAAACATGGGTATAATGTGTTGTGTGTATTTTTTATACAAATATTTATAGCCATGTTTGTAATGTTTTACGAATGCCCTATAATTTAGCGGTGAACCTATCGCACTCTCTCAGTCCTGGTACAATCCCAATACCTGAACAGAGGGTATTGACCGATATGAGTACTGATGCAATACCAGAGCTCTGTTTAAACTGATAAATACAAATAAAAATATATGCCAAAAACCTTTATTAGGCTACTAGACACGTACATAATGTACTGTTCTACCTGGTTTGTGCATCTTGTTTTAAGTGTTTTTGAAGCATTTGCAGCTCAATTTCAATATCTTCCAAGCGAGTATTCACAAGTGGCGAATGCGGCCCACAATTTACAGTATCTCCCACTGGCAACAACGTCACTTACACTTCGTTGCAATCACAGCCCCTTGTGTATCTCAAGCTGAAGCGTGTGTGCAAACAGGTCAAGCTAAATCATACATTGCTTTTTTTTCATACTACTTGCGTTGTCTAGCAGAATTGCATGAATTTTTGTGAGATTTTGCACTATACGCTACTCCCACCTCTGAAAACTTTGTTTTTATAAATATTGCAAATCGCTGTGGTAATAGTTGCTTTTTCAAGTGTAAAGTAAGCATTTGAATGGAAGGAATCGAAGTACATTCTCTTATGGGAACTGCTGTTATTCTGTGTAATTGTTTCTTTTTTTTATAGGACATTTTTTTGGGTTATTTGATTTATTTGATTTATTTATATTTCCCTAGAAAATACAACCATTCCTGATTCAAATGAAGTCAAAGATAACATGACCATGGGAACAACTTTAGTAACAAATCCAGATGGAGGATTTCTGGTATGGGAATTAATGCAGAACTATTTGCATGTGCTTTTAATACTGTATATTATCCTTGAAAAACATAATCTGTCAGTTTGGAGGCACTGGAACATTGTAACAGAACACCACATCAGAATAGTAGGTGTAGGAGGTGGAGATGCTGATGTTACATATTAAAACTGTGATGTTACATATTAAGAATGATCTTCTGCAGATCTACACTCAACTTGCCTGTTGCTCAACATTCTATGTAGCTTCTCAACATTTGTTAATTTTCCCTTGATAGGCCTGTGGGCCGCTTTATGCCCAGAAGTGTGGAAGTCAGCAGTACACCACCGGAATATGTTCCAACGTGAGCGACTCATTTCAGGTCATGAACTCCATCTCCCTTCCATTGCAAGGTATGCTGGGTGCAAGCACACCCTTCTTTGTGCTCTGAGTGTGCAGTGGGAGGTGTGCAGTCCAGTGCACACAAGTGCATACCAGAAAGAGTAAACTGTCCTGCCTCCCCGCCGACATTACCCGTTTAGGGAAGAGTTGTCCTTTTAGCCTTTCCATACAAGGTGCAAGCCATGACTTAAGGTAAACGCTGGCTGTTTATATGTCTTGGGGCTCTAAAAAAAGTACTGACTTGGGAGCTATACTGAAGAAGCTCTGAGTAATATTTTCTTGTCCCATAAATAAACATTGGTCACTGCTTAGAAATCATGGTTACTAAGACACAAGAGGTTTTTGTTACTGCCTGAAAGTGTAGCATAAATGTTCCTATGTGTGTGTGTGTATTTAAAATGTATATAGACCATAGGTTTGGGCAATTAATGAATTTTAATTTCAACTACGATTATTGTGCCACATTTCATTTTGTAGTCATGCTCCGTTTCGTCCTCTGTTGCAAATCCAGCACCCATTTCTAGCCCCTTTTTATTTGTTTCTCAGCTGAATTCTCAGTAGAGTTCAAGGAAATCCCCCCCTGTTAATAAGTTGAATAAATGCATTGTATTTCCAAAGCCAATGAGTAATCATGTTAAATAATCATGCCTTAATAGAGATACTGTATAGTGTAGCAGCATTACTGTACAGTTATAAGCTATTACACTTAATCCATGTGGTTGTTTCTTTTTGCTTAAGTCTGTGACAATAAACTGGACATCGTGATGGTACTGGATGGTTCAAACAGCATCTATCCTTGGTCCAGTATAAAAGAGTTTTTGGTGAAGTTTTTGAAGAATATTGATGTCGGTCCAACACTCTCCCAGGTATAATAATTTATTTTGGTCTTCATGCAGTCTCACATCCATTTCAGTTTAATTTTAGATTTAAAAGTAACAAAATTAAAATAACATTGCAGTATATGTCATAAATGCTGTTAACTCTTGTCTCTCTCTTTTTCCCTGCCTGCTGCGTCCGACCTGCTTGTCTCACCTGCTCTGCCTGCCTGCCTCACCTGACCTCCCTACCTGTCCCCTCTCTGTCGACCCCGCTTCCTCGCCGTCTCCTCGTCCCGTGCATCTCTCTAGGACTGACTCACCTGGCTCCTGACTTCTGGCTTTCTTGTCTTTCGGCTTATCAATACACGTGCTGGTATCCCGCAACCAGGGATCTGCTTCCTTCTTGCCATATATGTTGTTCCTACATGATCCAAAACTTACCTGCGGTATTGATAAGAGCACGAGTTAAGCAGGTATTTATAACACATTACACTGCATGTATTACCTTCCTAATGAGAGGTGGTCACACTTGCAGTACATAAAAAATAGCAGCATGAAAGCGTTGCACACTGTCTGCTCCATGTCTCGTTTAAATTAGCCACTAGCCCTGCTCGTGATGATGTAGATAGTCTTTTAGACAACGTCTTTGTGTATGTTTTAGTGCACATGCTGAATTATAGTGTTGTTTTATTATTATAGCAAATCTAGCCCTTGCTTGAAGTCCGTGTGGTAAGTGTATATTGTTGAGAACCAGCCATTAGTTTTCCCACTGCATTTAAGCAGGCTATGCAAGTCATTAAAGCTTTGAATCAACTTCACTATACTGTAATGTGAGGGTTTAATTAGCTGCCTAGAATCATTAATTTAATTAATTAGATTAGGCTTGGTCTTTATGATTGGTGTTTTATTCAACAAACATTTACAAACTCATTGTTTATTATGAGTGTGTACAAGAAAAATATTTTTTTCCTTCATTTATCATATTTATATGGATCCCTCTGAGAAACCCTTGCTCACCCTTTGGCCCCCCCTTTAAATAAGTAAGAAGGTAAGAATAGGGAATAGAGACTAACTAACTAAAGTGGAAGTGAACAAAAGGAAGTGAAAAGGGGACAGCACATGTATATGCGAAAGGGAATGACCGAAGGCTCCCGGGAAACAGGGCCGGTTCAGGCTTTGTTTGTATACGGCCTCCATGTTCCCAGCTCAGAGCATCTTGCTGTCTAGCTGCACTCCCAGTTTTGTGTAGTTCTGTATTATTGCCACCTCTGTTCCCTTGATGGAGACTAGTGTCTTGGAGGACTTCTGTTTCCTAAAATGGCCTACCAATTAGGAAATTCATTTTCCAAGAGACCACTGGCTCCTCAACTTGCATCTTGCTGACTTTACTTTCTATTAAATCTGGTCTGGTAGTATTAAAAGCACCGGAGAAGTAAAAAGTAAGGCTCTCACACTGCTGCCTGCCATACCAAATACAAAATGTAATTACATTTAATTATCCAAAGTGACATATAATCGAGAAGACAGTCAGGCAGTCCCTGGAGCAGCTAGGGTTATGGGACTTCTTCAGATGGTGAATGCATTCTGCCGGTTCTGGGATCTGAACCTACAATCTTCCAACCCTAAGCCCAGCTTCCCAACCCGCTTAACCACATCAGTGGCCAACTTGCATAGGGCAC
Source organism: Gnathonemus echidnorhynchus (assembly GCA_026776725.1). Lineage (NCBI taxonomy): Eukaryota > Metazoa > Chordata > Actinopteri > Osteoglossiformes > Mormyridae > Gnathonemus > Gnathonemus echidnorhynchus. The sequence continues at coordinate 208,319 of JAODJU010000118.1, forward strand.
AAGTTCTTATAATCAATCTATGCTTCATCCGTCCATCCATTTTCTGAAACTGCTTGTCCTGTTCAGGGTCATAGGGGGTCCAGAGCCTATCCTGGGGGCTGGGATGAGGCTGGGAATAACCCAGGATGGGGTGCAAACCCATCACAGGGCACACTCATGCACCAGTCAGATACAGATGCACACAATGTTGGGCATTTCAGGTCCAGAAGCTAGAATGTGACATATGGAGAACATGCAAACTCCATACACACGGAAGCTACAACGTGACATAGGGAGAACATGCAAACTCAACACACACGGAATCCAGGTGCTAATCACTGCAGCACTGCACCACTTCCATATATGTTTCATTCAACTGTTATGTTATGTTTCTGTCTGATGTACAAACAAACCAACTTAAAATGACTCATATTACATTATGAATGTACAAATATAATACTAATCCTTAAGACCATAAACCTTTAAGAAATGTAACATCTACATTAAAATGCTATATCAGATCAACCAAACTTTGTTACTTAATAGGTTTTTGTGACAAAAAATTGCATATTTGGTTCTGAGTGCCATTGATGAATGAACCAACTTCATAAGAATCACATCCAATCGACTCTAGTCAGAAACCTAACTGTCCCATATGAATTGGGAACAGGAGGAGAAGATGGGGGCTGTGACACTGTGACACTGATTGGTTTGTAACAGAAGAAATGCTACTTCAGCGTCAGTGTGGGTTGGATACAAAGAGGCAGCTGCCTCTAGGGAAGCATAAGCACTGCAGCAAAGCTTTTCTGCTGAAAGAAAAATTAGAGGTTTATTTTATATTACCAGTGATTAGACACTGGTAACTGACAGAGGCGGACATTTCAGGTCCAGAAAGTAAAAATCCAAACCATGATTTTGTTTCAACCAACCAGTTGAGCATAAAGAGTCACAGTCACAGAGTACTCAACTGTCTGGTTGAAACAAAATCCTGGTTTAGATTTTTACTTTCTGGACCTGAAATGACTGCCTCTGGTAACTGAACAGGGTACTCACCAGATTTTGCCCCACCATAGAACATCCACCGCACACTGTTTTACAAGCTCATAATTGATTTTCAATCTCATTTGGCTAACAACAGACAACAATGGCTCTGTGGAATGCTGGGGTTTGACAGCTTTAGATTTCTATGCAGATTTGAAGGGTTTTTCTTCCACAAAGTCTGAAGAAGGGAGAGTCCCAGTCTCAGCCCACAGGGCAAGTGTTTGCTTAAGAAAACAATTCAAGGAATGAAGGTCCCCTTCCATCCCGCCTGTGGCTTCTTGTCCAGTGCAGGGACTCTTCATATGGACAATGAGATGCTTTGGTACAGCCATTTTGAGAATATTCTATAGCTTGACATTCTCAACACAATCAGAGGCTTTGTTGGTTTCACAAAAGTGCATTCTGGCCTCCTTGTACCGCTGCTGCTCCGCGTTCTCCGCAGGTTTGGTCTGGCACCTCTCTGAAGACCTGCCTGCCTTGAGGGACCATGAAAGCAGTTCAACACTTCAGGCAGCATAATTTGTTCAGTGACCTTTTGTCAATATTTTTTTTTAGTTTAAAGCTGTGTCATATCAAATTAAAGCTGAAAGTATTCTGAGAAGATCTGAAATAAGAAACTGTTTAGAACATTTTGGAGTTTGTTTCCTTAATCAGACTGCCATCTGCTGCCCACAGGGGATAGAACCAATCACCATCAGGGTTACTGCTAAGGTGGAGTAAAGCATATCAGGTGTAGTGAGCTGCATTCTGGACGGTCCAGTGGGTATCACTTACCGTCCACCCCCTAGCCATCGCAGGTGTCTTTACGTACACAATGACACATGGAGTGCGCTCGTCTCTGTGTGTCGCCATCTGCTTCTTGCAGAATCTGATACCCCATGTCTGTCGTCCACATACTGCTTAGCTTGGTAATCTTCAAGGGCACAAGAACCTCCCCTTAAGGGAGCCTGTGTGCTGTCTTGTTAAGCTACTGCTCTGCCTCTGTCTCCCTGGAAAGCTGTTAGCTGATATGCTGCCCTGCCGCGCTATGGAACAGGTAAAGAGCAGGGCTTTGGGGTGTAACTGATATGCATGTTCAACAGGTTATCGAATAATGGATGGGGAGCCATATGTGGTGAGCAGTTTGACTCTTAAAAGCTGCTGTTTCTCAAAGCCTAACAAGTTGACGGATTGCTGATGGTTGAAATGTACAGTGTTGGAATCGTCTTGAACTCTTTTCCTTAAGCATCTGGTTCCTGCATTTTAAATAGTTTCTGACTGATATTTATAATGTCAGTTGATATCACTTCTTATAATAACAAATATATTCATTCCTGAATTAGAGCAAAAACCAGTCTGTGATATATCACAAAAACATTGTAGGTAACATAAATTAGTAATATATTATTGCAATTTGTATGTAGGTAACGTATTGCTAATATAAAATTACAATATTGCAATGGTAAACACAATATTCATATAGACATTGTATTTTTTGTAAATTAATATTTTTAAGGAATTTTAGTAGCCAGAAACTAGTCATAATTAACGGGGACTGATGGCTAACATACTATTGCTACTTTGTGGGTGGGTGTTTTGCCTGTTATTTTGTGAATTTTGTCACTGTGTAGGTAAAGAAAACCAGTAACGCAGTATATTAATAGCAGTCCTGTAATTACACTCTGTGTCCAGCAGGGGATGCTAAGCATGGCTCTGCTGAGTTTTGTGCCGGTGGTTTTATACCTGTGTACAGATTATACTTTTTAGAACTTTTTGTAGCAAATGAAGAAATGCTAACTGTAGGGTCAAAATGATACACGCAAAGCCATAGCAGAAATCTCAAAAAATTAGATATCTCTAAAGTATCATTCTGTAAGCATTTTGAGATGTATATATCAACACTGATTTCTGAGCATTTTTCCAAAGCATCAAGATAAAACAAGCATTTATTTAATTGCATAATCTTTTATAAATAGGTACAGCATGTTTGTGTTTAAACATTGTTCCTTTCCTGAAGGTTTTTGGAAGTCGCAGGGGGTGACAATGAGCTGCACCCACTCATTCAGACCATCCCAGTGTAGAGACTCCCAGGCTGCCAGCTGAGCTCCGTCACCATCACACCACGCCGCAAGGTCTGCAGATACTGCAGTGTGTAGGTCAGCCGTGGGTGTCTAGCAGCTGCGGGGAGTCACAAAGCTTTCAAAGAAGGAAGCTACTGGCTTTGCTGCTCTACAGGCTTTGTGCAGTGTGCCACAGCGGCCCTGCTGGTGATATACGAGTTCCTGATGGCTTAACCAGAGAGGGAAGTGGGACGTATGTAATAAAACAGCTCCACACTTCCTTGCAGTAACTACAAATGTATTAATCTTGTTGACTTTAAAAGTTCATTATGAAGATAGTCCTCAAATAAAATTAGCTACTGGAAAAAAACGAAAAGAAACTGCATGACTATCAGGTATCATGTCTACATATATGAGTGCTGAAGCAAAATAAACTTATAACAAGATTGAAAAGCAATAATCACTAGAGAGATCTGCACTGGATCAGCAAAATTTTAATACTGTAATTCTTAAGAATTCTTACAGAAATCTTAAGGACAACTTTGGTTCACACTGAGCCCAAACAGCTGCAGTATCCCTAGTGCTTGTGCAGTTAGATTGAGTTTCCAGTTTCATCCATTAGTCCTAATGTTTAAGTTCAATAATTTTATTCTTGTAAATCATACAAGTCCATTCACGCACATGCATAGGTGTTTTTTATGTGTTTTAGAATTACACAATCACTTACGTAAATTCTTTATTCAGTGGTAAAATAACACAGCTGTTCTGGGAACGTGAGTAAGTCACAACATCACTGGAAGTGACAGAGCAGTTGGAAGTAACTCTGTCAGCCCCAGGACAGCACCTGGACCTCCACCTCAGAGCTCATCAGGCTCGACCATGGAGTCGCCTGGGGGACTAGCCCACCAACCCAAAAGGACATTTGGGTCTACAGCGGAACCCCCCCGCTACCAGGACCTGCACCGGGAGCTGCTTCTCACTCACAAATGGTATGAATGGTAGTTCAGAACACAGCCAGAAAGACTGTGTATTGCGGGCACTGCATGGGGTACCTGTGGGAATCGTGTTAGAGACAGTGAGCCCACATTCATGCATGTGACACCACTGTCTCTGTGGAGGGGATTGTCTTCAGGAGCCAAGCCAGAGCTGCAGCAGCGCCTGGAGCAGCGGCGACTGAATCAGCACCTGGAGCAGGAGCAGGCATTGCAGCCACTCTCCGATCTGGAGCAGGAGCTGCAGAAACGGCAGCAGAAAATGCAGCAGGTGCCGCTCCCTCGCTGACACTACTCCAGTGCGGGGCCACTGACTCGCTGACACTGCACCAGTGAGGGGTCACTCCCTCATTGACACTACCCCAGTGCGGGGCCACTGACTCGCTGACACTGCACCAGTGAGGGGTCACTCCCTCATTGACACTACCCCAGTGAGGGGCCGTTCCCTCGCAGTCGTTACCCCAGTGAGGGGCCGTTCCCTCACAGACACTACCCCAGTGAGGGGCCACTCCTTAAAGCTCCCTGGGCTCTGCCTTTATACCAGCACAGATTTAGGGTTTCAAGGCTATAGAAAATGAGAACCTTAGACTCATGGAGCAGGAAAAAACCATCATCAGTGCTCTTGGGCACTTGCCAGGCTGGCACTGTAAATAAGAATTTGTTCTTAATGCTTTGCCTGGTAAAATAAAGGTTTAAATAAAAAATAAATAAAAATCATTACTCATTATTCACAAACTTATATCCATCCATTCATCCATCCATCTATCCACCCAGCTCAGGGTTAGCAGCAGCTAGAGCAGAAGGCATCCTGCTGAACCCCAGAGTTCTTCTTTACTTATTATTCAACCTTTTTGGTTACTGTTCCTCTGCTTCACTTCCACCTGCCTTTTTAGGGTTACTCGGTGTGCCATGTGTATTTATGAGTGTACATGCATGTGGGTATAATGTGGGTAATGTGGGTATAATGTGGGTATAATGCTCTCTGGGACACCACTGTTGGAAAGGGCCCCTTGTAAAAATACAATGAAGTCTATACTAAAGGTACAAGGAGAGGGACAGGGAGGCCTATACCCATCCATCACAGCACACACAGCTGGTCAGAGAAATGAAGTATCAGAGTGTCTCTAACACATCCCTAAACAACACACTCTGCCACTCCTCTCCCTCAGGATGAGCTGGAAGCGATGAAGAGCAGGCAGGACCAGGAGAATGCTCCAGAGTTTGTGCGTGTCAAGGAGAAGCTACGCCATATCCAGCTGTCTGAGCAATAATGCCCCCAGAATCCCATAATGCCCTGAGGTCATCTTCCTTCACAACTGCTGACATCACAACCACTGGCCTGCTCAAAAAAATGTCTCCTTATGGTATTAGTGGTGGACCCTGGCAGGGGTAAGATGGGCAGTGACCCAGGGCAGCGTCCTATGACGGGACAGCAACTTAGCAAACTGCTGCCGTCAAACTGCCACCAATTTTACAGATTACATGTGGGGGACACCAGTAGTAAAGCTTGCCTGAAGGCCAAGTCATACTTCACTTTTCTGACGTGCGCTTTCAGTTGCAGAGGGAACGTGACATAAATATCGTCATCAGGGCTTGGCTGCTGTCGGTGCACGTGTAGACCATATATTTATATCTAGCGGAAAACTTGCGGGTCGACTGCGCATGTGCAAGATAATTGACTAGGTACATGTATATCCAGTATAGATAGGATGTACGTAAACTTTCCCCTTTCAATGTGTTCAGCTCAAAACAATAAATATCAATTATTCTGGAAAGTTATTTTCATCTATATTTGTTCAAGATTAATGATATATTACTACGGAGCCCCTAAGAGGTCAGGGTGAGAAAATATTTTTTGAAATGGTTTTACGTTCCCTCACAATAGTTTTCCGTTTCTAATAATAACGGTATTGTGTCAGTTTAAGGTACAAAGCATAGCATTAATCGACTAAGTATAAACCTAGACGATACATGTCCAGTGTAGTAGGATCGTAAAACACAAGAATCGAATAGTACTTCCAATGAGAAACGTGATCGGGTAGAGGTAAATGTTAAACATATTTACTTACAAATTGTTTGTGAGACAAATCCGACATCAGTTAAGTAGATTTACAAAAGAAAGTTATGTTTATAGTTTTAAAAAACTGAGAACACCTGAAACTTGCGGTTTTAAAACCGTATCTCATCCTACTTTTGCGTAAGCTTCATTCAAACCCAGGAGACGACATCTACCCTTTACTGGTCAGGAGGAATATCTTTGCAGTACTAAGGCGCCGACCGCAACCACCCGCAAAATGCGGCGCAGACAACCGTCTACAGACCGGAAACGCACGAAAGTGGAAAGTATGACCTAGACGCCACGTGGGCTTCCACCATCACTGTGTGACATAACAGCTGGAGGCGTGTCACCTCTGCCTGGTGAGCTGATGGTTGTCCATTCGCGCATTTGCAGTATCAAACTTTTTCCTGCTGACCTCATAACCGCAGGCCTACCTCAGTGGATCCCTTCCTTCTGACATTATGATTGGATAGGCCAAAAAAATCTGTAGCCCAATATGTGCATATCTCCTTTCTGCTCCAGCTGAGCGCTGCATTCAATATAAATTGTTAAATGACAGCCTGCGTGATTAACTTAAGTGACATAATGTTATCTAACGTCACATAGGCCTAAATCTAATTTATCTAAAGTCTAATTTAAAAACACATATATTCTGATATTTCAGCTGATAAAATACATACTTTTATCTGCCCATGTCCCAGTTGTAGCTAAATCACTATGTTAATTAATTAAGGGATAAGTTGACTACTGCGCAGATTTTGGCAGCCATTTTTCAATATATGAGTCTTACAACAGGTGCAGGAGTATAAAAAATTCTCAGTAGCAGTTGGATCTTTCTGTGCTGGGTACCGGCACAAGATCAGCCTCAGTAAGTGGCGCTGGCTACTGCCTGACCCAGCACAAACTGTGTCAGGCCCAGAGTGGCCAACCAGGAGAATTCCTAGTGGGCCACTTAGTTGTAGTGGTGATCAGAAACAAAATAATTTAACAAGTTTAAAATCCTACAACAACGCTTCTCTCTCTCTCTCTCTCTCTCTCTCTCTCTCTCTCTCACACACACACACACATAATAGACTACAATTGTTTGACACTGAGTGAACACAGTACATAGTTGTGGAAGTTGCTATTGCTAATCAAACAAAGGAAGTTTATCAAACGATGGATGGAAAGAGACCATGAGACAGGACTGAAAAAGTGCAGACTTTTTAAAAGAGCAGAATTTTTCTGTTTATAGGAGTGTAATATATACTGAAGCTTCATTTCCATACAATTTATTCATTGGACATATCTTGTTATGAATTCCACAGTACAGAACGTCTATTTATATTTTGTGGTCAAATAGCATGTTCCTATTTGTATTAAAAACCATGTTACAAAGAGTTTTACAGAATAGTGTCCTGATGTTTCATTTTATTTTCAAGTTTATTTGCTTTAACAGTTCAATAAGCTATTTATTATTTCTTTTATTATTGAAATTCATCCGGATAATAAGACTTGAAATGTGGCATCATTTATCAAAGTTCCCCCAGAACGCAGACAAAATGGGCTGGTCTTTAGCATAAAACTCCCGGGCTGAAAATTAGTTCCCCTCCGTGCCTGAGCGGAGGCGGCCGCCACTAGACCGCCACCAACCGAGAGAGCGGTACAAGATCGGCCTCAGTTAGCGCCAGCCGGGTGGGCTAGAGGAGCGTGAAGGTGAGGAAAAAACAAACACTTGTACTAATTAATTAAAAAAAAAAAAAAATCTGCCTCCTCACTATAGGTCATGTTAACCAAAAAGTATAAGATTCTGAGCTACGGTCCACATCTTGTTTCGCGGTGTGCTGACAAAGTTTCGTTTCGCACCCTAACCGCTCTAACATCAGATTCCCTCGGAGACCGACTGTGGAGTTATTCCACTCCAGCGAATATGGAAATCGACTCCTAAAACTCATCGGCTTTCACATGGAAATAGAGCGCTGTTTAATTAGCTGGTCTTTTCACTTGGAACTGCGCTGTACGGAGTATAAAAATGCGCCATCTGCCAGGTCAGCGACAAACCCCATCTGGCTGAATAAGACAGGCATACCGGCGTGTGTGTGTGTGTGTGTGTGTGTGCGCGCGGGACAGGGGGGTGGACAACGGGAGCAGGAGTTTACGGTCTACTGATTCAGCACGATCACTCGCACCATAGGTCTCTACAGATTAGTCTTCCACGACAGTATCAATGTCATAGACCTGTAAATCTGATATACGTAAATACATTTCAATATATTTGGCTTGTTTCAGTCCGGCGTAACGTGATTTAAAGCAAGGAAACAGCGGGCGTCTGAAATCATTCATTACTTCAAAACTAGTAAGAGCCAGGTGTCGTAGGCACTCGCCTTTTCAATGCACTGCTGTCACGCTATTCTTTCGCGTTTACAAACCTTCAATGCCCCCCTCTCCCCCTCCCACCCCCACCAGTTCCTTTAGGACCGTCGTATGGCGCATGAAAAGGCACGTTCAGTCTTCAGTCTAATGTTATTTGTCCACAGGGATAATGATGGAGAGCGTGTTTCAAAGAATGTACTTTAATATTTAACCCGATTTATAGTCGAAAAACAGAATGTTTACAATGTCAGTACTCATATTCCGTCATGAAGTTTGCTAGTGTTATTTTAGTTCACGAAAAATCAGTTCATTCACTCTCCCCTTCGTGAGTGACAGTGGTATGACCGAAGTAAGACCTCTGAAAGCGTAAGTGCAGCTTGTTGCTTTCTAGGACGAAACTGGTGCTGTCTTATCTCCTTGTTATGGATTTACGAGAACGCTTCATAATGTCTAGTTTCTGACTGGAGTTTTGACGCAAAAGGTAAGTAATGCACATTTCAATCAAAAATAATAAATGATTGTTAAATGTTTGTTTTACTAAAATATTCTTCGTTTCATATTACATAGCCTATGCATAGCTATTCTGAAAATCATTTTGATGAACATTTTTATAATGTTTACATCATGTATGTAAAAATAATGTAATGTTAATCGCCGAATGATACATCAATCACACACACATAAAAACACACCTATACGTTAAAGGCAGCTTTCTGATGCGAGTCTTTTTCTTTTCAAAAACTCGTTAAATAAGCCTACCTTGATTTATTGACTTATAACTTTCGGAAATATAATGATTCATTGGAGAATTAATTCCATATAAATATATATCCAGACTGTAGAATTAATTTCATGAAACACCTGTTGCAATACAGAGAATCGGTGATTCGTAGGTCTGGGTTTGCCAGGTAAAATGCAAACTTTAAGTTTGCATTGTTGCCTTCTGCTGTTACAATAAATAAAATTGACAATGTCCTGCATGTGCTAAGATCACAATAAGATCAAAGACATACTTTTCATTTGTTCCGAACGCCTGCTGCTTTCCTCATGTTTCTTTTAAAATCATATATTTTTTCACCATCATTAAATGCGGGTTTACTTTTAATTGTGTTCTGTCGTGTTATTTACATACTGACCGTTTTCAACTGTAAAAGTAAGGATTGGGTTAATCAGTTTAGTCAATAACTTAATAAGAAAATAGCTTAACGCTGATCTCTTTGCTTGGAATCTTATTATCTTTATAAAGAACCATTTAAAAAGTTTTAGGTAATCAGTCAATCTACGGACTACATCAGATGAACAATGTCTTAATGCCTAAACTACAATATTTTACAGCCAGTAAACTAAATATCGAATTTTGCTATGGTTAATTATGTCCATTTCATGATATGTAATTATCAGAAAGGTTTTAAACCTGACATGGGTTACTTATCTATACCTGTATCGTACAAAACCGGTCGATTGCGCAGATTTATTTCAAAGGAAATCGTTGGAGAAGTGTCTGCAGAAATATATTGACACTCGGCCACTTTTCTCTCTTGTTTTTTCAGTCGCAGTCAAACGCTCGCTCACGTATGTATTTCGGCGATAGATGTGCAGTGTAATCTATTTGCTGCCCATGCAGACGCAGTTAGCTTGCTGAGTGGGAAGTTTATGGTTTTATGTGACTGCTGCGGGTATGTGAACCGCGGTTTCAGTATGGAAATGAGCCGTCTCGTTTGGAGGAAGGGTGAGCGGCTTGCGAAGAGCGCAGATCCATTGCTTTCAAGCGCCAGCACAACTGTAGTGGCTCATGATTGGTTCCCATTTGGTGGCGGTTTTAGACTCTAGAGGACACACGTCCTACTCAACACGAACAGTTCTTGCTTTTGCTGTCCAAGATGTTTTATGACCTCGTTATTAAGATTGTTTGTATACATTTGGTCGCAGTAACAGGCGTATTAGCCTGATATTAAATCCAGCATCCCTATTTTTGTTTGGGAGAACATTTCCTGTTATAAGGTTATGCAAAACTTTGATATAAGGCCACTTAAAATTAATAAATTGTTTTACATGACTCAAACTTCTAAAATATTGGTGAGTCGGGGATTTTAT
>JAODJU010000118.1:264326-280778 GCA_026776725.1 Gnathonemus echidnorhynchus
TCATCAGAAGCCAAGTGGGACAGAAATCCTACTGGATAGTAGCTCTCCAGGACCGGAGTTGGAGACCCCTGGTCTAGACCATGAAAACAGACCAAAGTCCAAACTTACTGCACCCAAAAATAAATCCAGTGAGTATCAGCATGCAGTTATATTAGGAAGGATTACTACTGTTCATTTATACATTTTGCACTACAAGACAATGAATTCCTATAGCCTGCTTGACAGATTTGCCAACAGGGTAGGGAACAGTGGTCAGTAGCTACTTAAGGTGCTTTACCGTAGGAGAACGGCATCTGCGAGGCTGGTAGCCACTGGGCAAATCATGGCGGTAGATGCATTCAGATTTAAAGGGGCAGCATCCATGTCGCATGAAAAAGGTACACCTGATTTTACTAGGGAGGAAGGGCAATGAATTACTGACCAGAAAAGCATTTAAATACCACCATTACTACTGTTGTCATCACCTCTATGACTAATTAGCAGCAAGCAAGCAGTTGTTTGGCACCAACCTGCTCTTCTCTTTAAAGGCAGTGATCAGTGTCTGCTTGGGCTCCCCATCACTCACCCAGTACTTGCTGGGTATGTAATACGGGGACTTCACCCTGCACTGGGGACAGGCTCTAGGGGACAGATGGGTGATGTTCCAAGACAGTCAAGCAGCATATACATGTCTGAGGGAGGTACTTTTGTATTAATCTCTCAAAGTTTAAACTCCAGTATAACAGGGAAATTAAAAACATTTTCCACTGGGTAAAGCCATGTATAGCTCAAGACTTTAGATCAAAGTTAACAGGGGAAGTTACTTCAATGCAGCCAAATCAGAAAATACAGTTACAGTAAAGGCTGAGCTGCACCCTGCAGACTGAGATGCTGTTAAATCCCAGTGAACATCTGAGCCTGTCCTCACTTGATGACTTCTTCCTGGAAATCCCTCGTCTTCCTCCAGGTGACAATGCACCCCAGGCAGAAGGCATGGCTGCAGTTGGGCAAGATGCCAAAGCGCCTGTCCTGGGGGCAAGCCTTCTCGTACACCTTGTCCATGCAGATGCCACAGGCCACGTCCTTGCTCTGCTCATACTCAGGCAGAGGCCCAGTTAAGGTTGCTGCTGCACCATCCGCCATCTCTTGCTGGCTGGAAGTCTTCTACAAAGATCCAGACAAGGGGAAGATGCATTAGGACAGCTTTGGTCTGAAGCAATTAGGGGGACAAAGAGTTAATCTGCGATGTTACCAGCATTGTCTAAACGAATCACATCACCGCACCTGGAGAGCTGAGGGCTTTTCCCCACCAGCACTGCCATGTCAAGGTTGTTAAGCTAAGAATCATCCTAGGGAATCATCAAGTTATTCACCCTCAGTCACAACTATACGATGACTTTTCAGAGCGCCAAATCTTGCACTATTAATTTAATTGGAACCACAATATTGTTGTATCTGAAAGGTTACAGCTAAAAGGGGTATTTCCCCTATATTTTACACTTCGAGTCAAAGTGAAGCTGAAAATTTCACTAGCAGTCAAGAAAGATGCCTAAACAGGCTTCCACATGCTGGATGAATGTCTCAGAGTGCAAATATGACGACCAGCATTAGACAAACCATGGTTTCTGTTCCAGCACTGGGTCCCTGGCTGGTCTCCTCTGCTGTGCCGGGAACAGAGTCTGCTTCAATTATAAGGGGGCAGGTGGGTAGGGAACCGCTGCATACAGGACCAGAGCCAAACTGGGAGACTGGAAAGGGGGCACTGCGGCTGGAGTGTGCGGAGTCCGACCCTGACACCTGCAGAGGCCTGGGAACAGGCTCACCGGCCCCATGCTCTTCCTCTTCAACGAGGTCTGTCGGCAGGTGCTCAAAGCTAGGCTGCTGTAAAACCATGCCAGACACTAGGGGGTCGGAGCGCCGCCGGCCCCACGTCTGGGACCCCGGGACGGGCGACAGGGAGGGCTCAGAGCCACGGCGCCCTGGCAACAGGTGAAAGCCCCACGCTGGGGGTTGGGCAACCGGAGCAGAGGCCCGTCTGCTCTCTGACATCATGCCGCCAGGATGGGGGACATGCTGGTACCTAGAACACATTTTTTGGTTTAACAGAGGTCCCAGATAACGGGACCAAGTCTCTACAGAGTCTATTAGTTCTGGATGAATTAAAAAGCCTCACCTGCAGCGGTCTCCAAACCAGCAGACTCCTTTCTGGAAGTATCTGCAGATTGGCATTGATGGCAGCTCGTGTGAGAAGTGACAACTGGGGCCAAATCTGCAAGAGCCACTGAGGAACTGCCTGAAAAGACACACACACACACACAAACACTCAGGACACCAACTGCTCACTGCGTTTTCTAGACATCCCCGTTCCTTTGGGAATCTTTTTGTTGTTAAAGTATGTCTCTTTCAGTTGACATAAAATCCAGGTGAAATTTTAAGTCACAGCCTTTCAAAAACTAACGAATTTGGATGCAACCGAATGGAAACTTTTGAACGTAACGAATGTTCAAAATTTTCGCAGCGAACACAAAACAAATGACACTCGACTAAGCACTCAACACAAGAGAAGCCCTCTGGTCAGTTTAATTGCACGGTGGCCGCAGAGCCAGATGCGTGAGATGCTGCTAGTCCGACAGCAAGACCGCCTGCACCGGAGAGTCCTGCACGCAAACCGAAGTTGAGACGCGCGGAGCGTGGGATCCTTTGTGCTGCGAAGCCGGATGTAAACATTGAGGGCGGGGGGGGGGGGGAACTGCCATACCGAGCCAATGCAGCGTCGTTACACTACAAGTACGAAGTTCTTTCGGGCACAGTTTAAGACAGCTTAAGTGTACAGCTGTTTCCTACCTGCAAGGCGCCCTATATGCATTCAAAGCATAAAGGCCAGCATTCCTACACATAACGCCACTTCGCTCCATTTCGGTCTTCGAGCTACAGAGCTTTGCATGGGATCGAGTGACACTGCCGCTACGTCACAGCGCGACTCCCAACCAGCCGCTGGCGCAACTCAGACGCAGTTTAATTATCTGCAGATGTGTGCAGAAGACCAACTTTCCCTGTTGCAGTTCTGCTTTCTAAAAAAAGCATCAACAGATATTAGTTCGTTGGACAAAGAAAAAGGAACCATAGACTTAGTCCTTACATAAACGAAACCTTAAAATTAAACTCACTTTTAGGTACAACTTGCGCATTTGGGGGGGGGGGGGGGGGGGGGAGTACAATCTATGTAAATTCGGTTATAACAGGAGCTCCTCCTGGAAACTCAGTGTACGTCGTGTTCGTACAACACAGTCAAGAAGTTTGATTAAAACTTGGACTACCTGCAAACAATACCTCCACGAGCGCCAGCAACCAGAGGCTTGCCATTTGACCCCTTCTCCATTTCCGTGTCCGTGCCCAATTTACTGATGTACAAAGATTAAATGGCTCTGCCTATATATTAGCTGGGTGTGGCCTATTAAGGAGGTTCATGATCACACGGCCAATAGCAAAAGAAAATCAAGTACGGGGAACCTGTGTGCTTATGGCCAGCCAATCGCAAGCTGAACTGCGAATAGGAACTTTTCCTAGGTTTTGTAAATCACATCTTACATGTACATGTTATGAATATTATATGATTCGCGTTATATCTTTTTTTAAAATTTAAGGTAAAGATTTTATGTGAGATATCTGTATTGTAATTGCATTGTTGTGTTGCTCAACAGTCATAATTAGTATGGATAAGATATGCCATACAATACTATTGTAAGAATTTCATGGAATAAGAAGGTACAGAAGGAGCTGAATTGCCCGGACATTCACTTACTGCTGCTCTAACCTTGCATGCAAGTTCTAAGAACAATTATTGATTATTGATAATCGAGGCACAGTGGGGTTTCCCAGGCAGATGCAGCGCTTCACATGGGTCCTTGAATTTGTAAATTATATGTGGGTGGGGGCCGCCTAAGTATTTGCTACTTTTCTTTACACTGTTAATGTTATTGGAAATGTTTATCCTTTATTTTATATTCATCACAATTAGGCTCAAGTACTGTGGACAGTCAGCCTTCACAGTGTATATGGAAGTAAAAACTAACAGCCACTGAGCTGTCGCTGCGTAAATGTAAACCACTTTAGCACGTGTGTAGAGGCTCCATCATTATTTAGTAGAGTAATGAGGTGTTTACTACTGTTGGGAAGGGGGAACAGGAATATGGGAGATTCTCAGTGTTTATGTAATTTGGTAACATGCTTTGTAGTGAAAAAGATTTTAGTACAGGAGTGTCTATAGAAAAATAACAACAAAGCCAGAATGATAAAATTGAGGTTTATTTTTTCATCAAAATATCTGGGAATACTTTCTCAAGTCTCATGGAGTACATTTGCCCAGTGACACATATTTACTAACTACAAAAGTATTACAAAAAGATCATGTGCATTAGAATTTTTGCCTTTTGCATTGGCTGTTCAGAATTGTTAGATATATTTCTTTATTGATTAAAGTAGCTTTGCAAAGGTTAGGACATCTACATATAAAACACTTTCTGCTAAGTGTCCATAGGACTTGACATTCAATTTTCACCAAAAGATTGAGACTGCAACAGGCAACATTTGGTCTGATTTTTAAGCTTGAGATCATTTTAGTGTCTGTTACTCTGCATTACTGTAGGCAGTGCAGCTTCTGCATAAGGATCTCTCTACACTCGCCACTCCTGGGTCTTTGCTTCCCTGGGGTCTGGAAGCCTCTGGTCTTTGGGGAAGCACATCATTGTCCTGTGCTCTGGGCTACTCCAAGATTCAGGAAGCATGACTGACTCAGGGACGTAGCACACAATGTAAAACCTAAGGGGCTTCCGTGGGCTTGACTGATGACAGTCCAGATGCTGTGGCACGTCCACGGCAAACGGCTGCTGGCTGAGAATGAGGGGAACAATCGGTGACCAGCTGTCATCAGACAATACAGGGAAGACCAACCACAGGCTGAAACGCAAAGTATTTTGTGTTTCAGCTCACTACATCATGATTACTTCACACTCACAAACACATAAGGGTTTAAAGCATGTTGGAACCAAAAAGTCACCACACAGCGTAATGTTTGCCCTTTCCTATCACACATTAATTAGGAAGTGGGGGAAGGGAGTCCTGGAACACATCCATCATATTTGGATTCCACTTTCAAGAAGGACAATGGGCAGCGGTCACAGCAGTGGTGCTGTGTGCCTTTGTTTGGGACACATCTGCTAACTCCATTCCCAGCTGGAGAGGCCTGGTTAAGGGGCTCCTGGATAATGTCCTTACAGAACATTTGTTTAAGGACATTGTTCTGTAGCGTTTGTGACCCCAGTCTCTCCTGTAGGTGCAAGAAAAATTGCGTGTGTGTGTGTGGGGGTTCACACCTATTACTAAAATGGACTTGGCAATGTACACACTGAAAGCAGAACACTGCCCACAAATAGTGTTTGAAAAGCAGTTAAAAGATGTTCTATGTTCCAATGCATAAATCAATGACCAACAGGCAGCCTGCTGCAGTCTATCAATCTACCTCTGCTTTCATCCAAAACGAAACAGAAAGTGAGAGCAACACAGATGGCCAAGTTTGAACTATAGACATTTTGGGAAAGAAAAAATGGTTTTATTAAAATAAGGAATATTGTCTTACATTGTTTTCTACTTAATGGCAATACCACTCTGTGTTCTGGAGCTGTGCAACAGACTTCTTAAATGTCTATAGGGGAAAAGAGTCATAGAGGTAGATTTCACAGGTGGCATTGAGAACAGCTGTCAGTTCGGAGATGAACCTCATTGGACCAAGAATCACAGTTTTCCCAGTGAGAGAGAGAGAGAGAGAGAGAGAGAGAACTGTAAAGGGGTGAAAGGTCAGATTCCATGCACATCCCACAAACAATAACAGATTGTTATTGAAGGGAAACACTGATCTTCCTCAGACCTCAGGGCCAGAAATGCTGGGGCAGAAAAAGAAAAAGTCAAAATCCCCAGCTTGCTTTGAGATATTTTTTCATGGTACAGATTCAAAATCAAAAGGAAGCATCAAGCTTGTTCCTAGGGACACATATTGTGACTACAGGGATAAACAGTACTTAAGAGAATTCTGATAGCATAACATTGTTTCAGTGCTGTTGAACATTACTGGGAAGTTGTTGTGTAAATACTTTTAAAAGATGGTGATGCCTGTGATGTAGTTTGAGTTTGGAGCGCTGCCCTTGGCCTGCTGTCAGTGAATGAGGACACGACTGATCGCAGGTGAATTTTTAGTAAGTTCAGCAGCTAGAGGCGGTCACCACCAAAAGGACTAAAGGTTGACTGGACATTGTGTGGAAATTTGAAAATAGAGTGCTTTCAAAGAGAAGGACCAACCAGCTGGAAATCTGGGAAGAAAATGGACACTATGGGCATAATGATAAATGCTCGCTTTGCTGATATGGAGAGCACAGCCAGGGGAACAGGCAGAGAAAGGACTTCAGAACATTCTTCATTTAAAATGTGGCTAAAACAAGACAACTGTACTTTTCCCCTTAAAATTACGGTTCACTCAGTACTAATCCTTTATACAGCAAACTGCTGCTTTAAAACTAAAATATCACACATCTCTTTCTGTCCTCAGCGCTTACAGCTCCCTCTTCTGGAGGAGGCAGACCCTTTAGAACCCCTCAGAGTCTGTGTGGCTGATCTGCTGGAAATAACTCTTATACCAATAAAATAACCCAATATTTAAGCCAATGCAACCCCTGGTCCGAGTGGAAAATGGTCTCCATGTTTTTGACAACCAAAGACCATCAGAGAACACTAAACACAGGATTTCATGTTAAACCGCAAGACTGGCATAAGTGCTATAGGGCAACAAAAACATGCAAGCACCGCGGGCTCCGTAATTTGGGTAAATTTCTTTCCGTTTGGTAAATCAAAACATTGAAGCTTATATTGGGGTATAAGTCACATAATCACATCTCAGCATAAAGAGCTTTACAACAATAAAGGTACAGTCTCCAAGGAAGTGGGATGTTCGAGTGTGATTCCTGGAAGCATACCTAAATTAAAGCGATGTAGCCATCTAGATGCTACGTAGTACAATAAAATAATCTATATAAAGGATGGGAGAATATTACGCTGCTATTTTAAAGTATATTGTATATTACTGAATTTGTATAAAGTGCAGTCCCACTGATGTAAGATTATTAGAAGACCAGGACTTGCAAGATCAAGTTTACTCAAGGAACCAGGAGATGCCATGACAATCAACCAAGCTAATCACGATACTGGACCAGATGCCCATGCTAAATCTAGCAGTGACTCACGAAGATGGCTTCCTTTAATTATTTTTTGGTTTGCGAGGTCATGACTGTAATCACAGATAAAAGCAGGCTTCTTCAGTATAACTGCAATAAAATCCCAACTGTGTCCATCAGACCTTTCCAAGTTGCCCCAGATACTAAGTGCTGCTTACATGAGTGAGTTAATCATTACATGACAAAATATGGCTGAAGGGATAACACAGATATGTCTACTAGAAATTCAATACTTCTGCCTTACTAAGTACTTTCACCAAATTCAGTTTAAGGACAACAGTTAATACTGCTCACCATTAACCTACAGGCTGACATTCTAAAAGGCAGCCACACGTGTTGATAAGCCTGGATATGTTTGCTGACCCAAAAAGGTTTAAATCTGACCTTTTCTGATGCTGCCCAGCTCTCACATGCCAGAAAATCAAGTTATTCCTGTTTTAATGTTAATGAACATGCTGGCTAAACCAAGAAACATTATGATTGTCATTCTATGGTGGCATCTTACAGAACCGGTAAGAGCAACTTACAGTGCCGGACCCTAAGTAACACAGCTCAGCATGTGTTAGAAATGGCAGGGCAGGCCTGCTTGTAGAGCACCACAGAGTGGCACTGCAGATGCCAGAGAACGAAGACACCTTCTGAAGGAGCTTGTAGATGCTGCCTCGATGGTGTGTGCGCTGTCCGTTAGATCACAGGTATAGTGGAGATGCAGGATCATTGATTATTTTGGCCATGATGAAGAGCTACGTAGACAAAATGATACAGTCTGAAGCAGGTCTCTAAGTGGGACCGAAGCACACCAGGGAGCTCCGAGGTCACTTACAACGCCGACGAGGCCCAGATTGTGTCCACCTAAGACACGTACACCCTGAGTGCTCACCTCTGCCACACGCTTCATGCATTCTCTGGACTCTGCTCATCCTTGACCTATAAACACATTGCCAGACCTACATATTACTCATACTGTCTATGGGAAACAGATCAGGCAAGTGACATTCATAGACAACACAAGAGATCAGGTCATGGGGATGCAGAAACAACTAAAAACTTAATGGTCTATAAAAATACCACTTATATAAAAAAAAAGTGATGACTATCAATAAAAGAAAAAGCAGACAGAAGTGGGAAGCATTTGAGAGCATTCTCCGGGAATGTCCCCGCTTCAGAAAGAAGCCCCCCAAAGCCCCATCAGGATAAAACAGGTCTTTGTGCTACATCTGTCTTGCCATGTAACAGCTCTCAAATCCATGGCTATGTGAACCTCTCTCTCTCTTTCACACACACAAGCGCGCACGTGTGCGCGCGCACACACACACACACACACACACACACACACACACACATACACACACAATTATATTGGTGAGTGCATGTCTATATATTCAAAAATATCATATATATCTATACACTGTGCAGGTCTTTAAATTAAGCTCTGCCGTGCAGAGGCCTAGTACATATCCTTGTAGATCTCTTGCAGCAGCGGGTGTAGCGACGTTTCGGACTCCGTCTTCTTGATCTTCTGCACCAGATGGGCATTCTCTGTGACCAGCTGCCTGAGGTCAGCCATCTTCTGCAGCAGCTTGGGAAACAGGTGTGGACAGTCCGAGTGGCTGGCGTGCAGGTGCTGGTCCAGGGCCTGTAGGATGCCGTCCTGAATGTCCTCTACCTGCTTCACGTTTATGAGGCCAGGTCGATCTGTAGGCAGGCAGAATAAGGAGAGGTCAACTAAGGCCGTGTTCCCATTGATAGGGGCGCCCAAAAGAGCGTAAGAGTCACATCTACCATTTCAGTGTGTGTACCAGTATCTATTTCAACATGGGGCATTCCATTTTAATAAAAAAAATCCAAAAAGGTTTGTGCTTTACCATTTTGGCATGTGAAACACACATGCCTTCTAGAGCTCAGGAAAGGCTTCATTCATTCATTCATTATTTTTTATTTCCCTTAGAGGTATAACCCCTTCATCAAAATCAAAAAGGGTGATGCAAAGGACATTCACTGACTTAAAACGGATATAATTTCTTTGTTCAGTCAGTCTAAGAGCAAGATCAATACTACTCTTAGTATATGAAGGGCGACCACCTTCTCCAAGCTATGCAGGCATGCAGATGACAGCAGAGCAGATCCGTCGCCTGACTCACCCCCACAGAGGATGATAGCAGCCACGTAGAGAGCAAGGTCGCTGTCGTCCAGCTCCAGAGCGTTGAACTTAACTGCAAACTCAAACTTGGGTTCCATGATCTCGCTGAAGGGCTTGCGCAGACTGCGCAGGAACTCACGAGTGACGAAGCCACGGCCATCGGCCACCAGCAGGCCATCCTTATTCATCAGTGAGGGTAGCATGGCAAAGATGGCCTCATGTACACCATACTTCAGCAGGGTTACCTGGTGAAAAGCAGGTGGTCACAGAATGGGTCCTAAACAGCAGTCTGGTGTTTCTTAGACTGGCTCAAGTCTCAAGTTTACAATGTTTTTTCTCTACAAACCTCTATAATTATAATTACAAATAATATTTCCAAAAAAAGGGGGGGGGCATTAATTTTTTTCTCTTCAGTGAGTTTTAAATGAGAAATACTGTAGTGAGAATAACTAGGCTGTAAATGGCCCTCAGTATTGAAATATGCTCAGTTTCTCTGAGTCATTTTAGAAAGAATGTTTTCACACATCTGGTTAGGGGATCTTCAGGCACGTGGGCATTATGTACCTGGTCGTTGAGGAAAAGGTTGACAAAGCCCGGGATGTTCTTGGCGAACTCGGTCAGCTCGCGCACCGTCTCCACGGTGGTGCACTGGCAGCGGTAGAAAACATGCACTCCAATCTCCTTGTTGGTGGGGGCACCATTGATGAGCTGGTTCCACACCAGGCCGTTCTCAGCCTGCCAGAGCGAGTCCATGTCATAGATGACAAAGGGCTACAAGAGGAAACAAACAGGCAAGGGCTTGGCTTTGGGTGAGAGCAGCCAACACAGGGCTAGCAAGTAAGTAAGAGCAGTCAGAACCAAGAAAAACTCTCCCCCCGGCCTCCTTCCTACCGAGGATGAGCTGGTTTTGCCAGTGAGGATACTGCGGGCTTTCTTCTTGGTCATGTTGAGGTTCTTCAGGTAGGCGTTGTTAACTTGTTTGGCCAGTGACTTGAGGTCTGAGCCACCAGGGCTCTGTGGGCTGCGCTCCCCAGCCAGCAAGCCGGCCACCAGTTTGCGCTTCTCCGCCTCCGGCATGCGGCCGTACCGGATCGCTGAGAGCACAGAGGCAGGACGCTGCAGTTTGTAACAGTGCCATACAAACTTGGTTCCCCAGAAGAGGGAACATATGCTCCTCTATTCATGGCAAAAATATAATGAGAACATTAATCTTCTGAAGAAAAACTGAACCTAAGCTTCACAGACTACAGCAGACAGACATTTTTAAGCTGGTGTTGCCACTGGTTTTAAGAAAACTATAAATAATACTACAGTAATTAAGTTTGTTGTGTTCTGGTATCTCTATGTTATCCCCAGGCAAACGCTGCGACTCTGCCCACAGCTTCTCAAGAGAACGGCCTTGCTGTCTGACCAGACCACGCAGACACTGAGCCCAGAGCCCCCTCACCGTCATGGGACATGCCCAGTGCCAAGCACTTCTGGAAACGACAGTACTGGCACTTGTTCCGACTCTTCTTCTGGATTTTGCAGCTGCGTTCACAGCGGTCATATTCCAGCTTCATACGAATGGTCCGCCGGAAGAAGCCCTGCAGGACGGAGAGTAGACAGGAGGGGATCTTCACATACACAAATTACCCACAGTAGCAATTATACCGACTATACGAAAATACAAGTAGCTGAAATGCAGAGTTATACCAAGAGCTGAGGCGGACTTAAAATGGAATTAGGTTCTGCAGGGCCAGAACAGCAACACAAAAGCAAAGACAGCGGTCCACTCACCTTACAGCCCTCGCAGGCATGCACGCCGTAGTGGAAGCCTGAGGCTTTGTCTCCACAAATACGGCATTCTACACTGATACCAGCACCTCCATCATCTCGGCCTGCGCGCAGCTGATCTGACAGCGAGGGTGACGAAGTCTGCGACAGATCTGGGGTTGGGGTGGTGCATCACAGATTTACACACGTGGTGTAAACATTCATCTATCCATTAACCGATTGCTGATCCCAGTGAAGTTCACAGGTGGTGTTAAACATTTGTGTATAAAAGCTGATACATTTTATCTCAGTTGGAACAGTCCAGTGCTGCCCTTGCTGATACTGACAAGCATACACTATTAAAACAGGCAGAGCTGACAGATGAATTACTGACTTGAGGTCATCTATAACCAACCAGTCCTGCACATTAAAGGCGGCTGTGTTTCAAGATATGAAACTGTGCTCACATTAAATTGTCACTTCATAATCAAATGTCGTGTCTTAAGTTGTCCAACATTTAATGTTTAAAATGTCTATTTAAATGTTTATTTGTCAGGTCAAATATTTCCTTTCTAGCTCAGCTAAATTACTGCATCACCTTAAAGCCGTAAGTGTACCACTCGCTGACACACTGCAGTGTGCAAGACAGCTATTGGCTAGTTCTTGCGCTAGCTCAAGATATTTTTAACTTTTACACTTTAATGCAGCCACTTGGTTCCTTGACAAGAAGACACCATGGAAATGTTCCCAAACGTCAGACTTAACTGTGCTGCAGAAATTTGCTGACACTGACTATTTCACTATAAAACCAGCGATTCCCAACTCAGGGGTCGTAATCCAAGTTTGGGTCACAGCAAGTTCTAAAAGGGTGGCGAGGCAGAGTTGGAAATGTAAACATGTTCAAACCAGCGAGCTCCTATGCTGATCCACAGATTTCCCAGCCCTAATCCTAGAATTAACCTACAGTCATGTGAAAAAATAGCACACCCCATTAAATATTTAGTTCTTTATTAGGAAATAACAATATATTAGTATTAAAACTTCTTTCAAATTATATCTGTAGATAAAGGAGATGTAACTGCATCATCTATGCAAAAACAAGAAATAAATTCACTTATTTATGAAAAGAAATGAACTGAGATGCTAATTTCCACTGAGGAAAATGTTAGGACACCCTCACATTCATCACCGTTTAAAATTCCTAGAATGTGATTCAGGTGGCACCACATCTGCGGAAAATAATTAGAAAATTGTTACAGAGCTTTTTGGTGGAACCTGTCTCATTTAAACCACAGACATTAAGAGGGAGAATGTTACCTGTCTGACTGTATAGTGCCAACTGTGAACTTGGAGGAAGGATAATGGTATGGGGTTGTTTTTCAGGAGCTGGGCTAGGTCCCTTAGTTCCAGTGGAGGGAACTCTTAATACTTCAGCATACCGAAACATTTTGGACAACTGCATGCTGCCAATTTTGTGGGAACAGTTTGGGGAAGGCCCTTTTCTGTTCCATCATGACTGTGCCCCAGTGCACAAAGCAAGGTCCCTAAAGACATGGTTGGGTGAGTTTGGTGTGGAAGAACTTGACTGGCCTGCACACACCCCTGACCTCAACCCCACCAAGCACCTTTGGGATGAACCTGAATGGTGATTCTGAGCCAGGCCTTCACGCCCAACATCAGCGGCTGACCTCACAAATGGATGAATGGGTAAAAAGTCCCACAGACACTCTGCAGAATCTTGTGGAAAGCCTGCACAGAAGAGTGGCAGCTGTTATGGCTGCAAAGGGGAGACCAGCTCCATACTGATGGCTATGGATTTAGAATGTGATGTCATAAAGGTTCCTGTGGGTGTAATAGCCAGGTGTCCCAATACTTGTCTACAAAGTGCACCTTGAGTGTGAATATTATAAATAAGTAAGATGTATACCGTAGTTGACTGCATGAGATCCTGCCAACAGGGCCATGCCCAGTTTACATCGATTACATTTGCATATATTTATTTAGCAGAAGATGTTATCCAAAGCAACGTACAAGCAAGGATCAGAAAACAGGGTCAGCAAATGTGCTTAGGGGCCTTGCTCAAGGACCTAATTGTGACAGCACTTTGCCAACCACGTGATGTGAGCCATCGACCTTCTGATCAGAGACACAGAGTCCTAACTGACGGAGCCACATGTCACTCAGGACAATTTTAGAATATGCAATCACATCGAGGGGAAACCTCAGCATTGTCAAACTGCAGTTTCTTTGGGATTTAATATTACTATTGGTAATGCAGGTCTTCTAAGGACCTTGAAATCTGTGATTCAACTATACAAATTCTTAGCTGTAGCCAGATTAAAATCATAAAGTACAGCACACACAGAGGCTCTGCTCGTTACCTCTGACTGAATGTCAAAGAAAGCACTGTAAAATCTATTCGATGCTTCACCTTTGAGCCACTTTCATGTGCTAAAAATCAGGAAAAACTGGTTGGAGTAGCCAAGGAAACCAACTCAACTAGCTCACATGAGTGGTGACACACACTTGTCTCACTCACTGACTCACCCACACCTGAAAGAGAGAGAGAGAGAGAGAGAGCCAGAGAAAGAAAGAAAAAGAAAAATAATCAGCAGGATGAGTCCAGCTAATGTCTGCCTGGCACCTAAAAACCTGTGAAGTGCTTCAGTTATAGATGATGAAACTGGTAGTTTATTGGAGGCTCCATAACGAGATTATCTGTAGGAACAGCTGGGAATCACTGAAACTTACCCTGCCGATTGAAATATCCTTTTTCACAATGAGTGAGATCTTAGAAATGTTAGAGCAGGAGTGGCCAATTTTATCCAGCTGTGCAACCCTTTAACTGATTACTAATTAGAGAGCTGATTGGCTGAGTCTTCTTCACACCTGGGTTTTAACAGCTGACCTAAAGTTTATCCCAAAAACCTGCACACACACCGGCCCTTTGCGGATAAGTGAAGGCACTATGACTCCACTTACCAGGGAACCTTTCAGATATAACTGTAACTGAAAGATATACCTGTGAGGCACCATGACTCCGCTTACCAGTGTATCTGTAAGATATACCTGTGAGGCACCATGACTCCGCTTACCAGTGTATCTGTAAGATATACCTGTGAGGCACCATGACTCCGCTTACCAGTGTATCTGTAAGATGTAACTAAGACACAATGACAAATGACAGATACAACTGTAAAATGTAACTGTAAGGCACTATGATTCCGCTTACCAGTGTAACTACTGGACGCCGCTGGACTTGTAGCATCTGGTGTGTTGCAGTTGTTACTGGGCTCTATTTGCACCAATTCCCCATCCTGGGGGCTCCCATCCCAGCCTAGGCCATCGGGTGACGCCTCAATGTCATCGACAGGCTCCGGCTCAGTTCTGTGGCCCACATCCAGCGATGATGCCCAGCTACACTTCGGAGACAGTTTACCGTGAGCTGGGCAGCTCTCTCCCACGTCCTGCATCGCTGCCATCATGGATCCCAGCTCCTCCAGGTGCTCAGTCTTGATGCCCACAGTGACCGACTGAACTGCCTCCATACTGCTGTGCTCGGCCTGTACAGCGTGACGCCCTCTGTCATGCCACAACCATTGCCGCCCTGCTGGACACAGAAAAAGTAACAAGTCTTAAATTCATGCTGGCAGAACTCAGCAGTTATACTTCATAAATAGTTTCATCACATTTTGGTTTCATATGGATGTCAACCTCCTCCAAAATAAGACATATCTAATTCAGCACAAGAAGAAATTAATAAACACAAAATGACTAAAAACAATAGCACACTGTCATACAATAATGATATTTTATTCATCCCAGTAAGGAAACTGGGTAGTCCAGGACCAAGTGGTGGCATCAGTCTGCCACCCAGGGGATGCGAACCGGCGATCATGGGCACAGTGTCTTAGCCTTCCGGGACACACAGCCCAAAGCAGAGCTCCTGCCATTGGTGGGATTGCACACACATTAGTGAGACATGCCAGCCCAAACCCTGTAATACACACACCACTTTCTGACATTGCAAGGTCTGGGCACTTGACCGTTTCTGCAAACAATCAGTATTAACTACAGCACAGCCTTGACAGTCATGTGCTTGGGACAGAATTCCAAGAACAGGTAAGTGAGAGGCCACAGTTAAAGTTCCTCAAGTAACCGCCGGGATTTATAATGAAATGTACCAATGATGGAGGGAGTAACATTTCTTCATCATTTGGATGAATTTCGCAAGCACATGGAATGTGGCACTTGTACGTTTTTATTGGACTTTATTATCTGTAACCCACAGAAGACAATCCACAAATACGTACCATGATCCACAAATATATAACTATCCACAAATATGCAGAAATATGTGCTTATCGAATTCACAAAAAATTCTCATCAAGCGAGAATACCAGAGAGGCAAACCCGAAAGTGTGTTCGGGTTTAAACCCCAACCGACATTGTGGTAAAGTTAACTAATACATTTAGTTTTCCAGGAGACCCCTTGGTTTACCAGGTTTGTTTTTGGGTGCATTTTAATTAATATTTCAATGTTTGCATGTGCACTTCACGTTCAATAGCCCAGTTGTCTTGTTTACTGTCGGTGAATGGACACAGTGCAAATTACTAAATACACCCAGTGAAGCACACAGACGGAGTGGTGGAAATGAAATGATTCTGCACATGGTGAAAGGTCACGTGACTATATCACAATGATTATAACATCAGATCAAACGGACAGCAGAGTTGGCAGGATGGACACATCGCTGGTCCCATGTCAGTAAGATGTGGCACATCCCCCCCCCCTCCCCCCCGGGCCTGGATACATGCGGCGAGTCGTACAGACGTCGTATCTTCTCCTGCAGCAAGTTGGCCCACAGCTGTTGTGACTGGTCCTGGAGATCCTACAGACTGGCACTGTGTCTGACAATGTCCAAGCTGATCCCATACATGTTCAATTGGGGGAAAATCGGGAACTGGATGGCCACAGGAGGACCTCAGCATGATGCAGGCAGTCAACAGACACACATGCCATGTGTGGATGGGTGATGCCTTGTCGACAGACTGTACCAGGGTGCTGTCTCAGGAGGGGTAGGACATGCAGATGCAGGATGTCACTGACATAGCGCTGTGCCATCAGGGTCCCCTGAATCACTACCAGAGATGAGCTGAAGTCACACCCTATGGCTCCCCACACCATGATGTCATACCCTATGGCTCCCCACACCATGATGTCACACCCTATGGCTCCCCACACCATGATGTCATACCCTATGGCTCCCCACACCATGATGTCATACCCTATGGCTC
>JAODJU010000118.1:284836-300727 GCA_026776725.1 Gnathonemus echidnorhynchus
TATCTAGCTCTGATTTAAAGGAACCCAGGGTTTTAGCTTCCGCTACACTAGCAGGAAGACTATTCCATACTCTAACTTCACGCTGTGTAAAGAATTGCTTCCTCAAATTTGTTTTAAAATGTTCTCCTGCTAAGATGGGTTATAATTCAAAAAGACATAAAATGTGTCATAGGTAATGTTTTCTCGTATTTGTTGTAAAATTGTCCAAGCAATAAGGAGTGTCGTTCTCAATCGTGAGAATTGGCAACAATGGAAATATACGTTTTGTGTTTCACGAGTTGATTTGTATACAAATAACATTACTTTATACAGTTGTTAAAAAAAATCATTTTAAGAAACATGAATTCACCAATTATCTATGTCCATTTACCCAGCATTTTATGAAATACTGCGTTTGAAAACTTTTCAGCTGTAGAATTTCAGGACAGAGCAACCTCTCTGTTAGAAACATTACGGCTTTTTGTTAGATTCACTGCTGTTATTAATACTAATAGCACAGTAGCGCACACAAAAGGGCTGCACACACCGACTTACGTCTTGCTTGAAGTTAGATTTTGACGTTCATTGATATGGGAAATGGGCTTTAGTTGTGCCTTTAACCATGCATGAGGGCAGCGGCGCCTATATATGCTGGTTCAGCGAATAAGTTTTATTTTAACAAATCAACTTATTTTAATTTTAACAGTATGTTCTGTATTTTTCTAGTAGCCTAATAAATTTTTTTTTTACATACTTTTTTTTTGTATTTACTGGTTTAAAAAGAGCTCTGGTATCGGATCAGTACTCATATTGATTGATACCCTCTGTTCAGGTATTGGGGTGGTATCAGCGCTTAGAGAAACAAAATCAATAATTCCTCAGCCAATCATACTGTCAACTTTCATCCTGTTCCAGTACACAGCCAAAAAGCTCAGTAAATAATACAGCACAAACCAGGACAGCCTTTTGTGGTTCCTCTCCTCTGTCTTCTGGAATTCTTTCCCTCTTCCCCTGTTCCCTTGCATCATGAACCATTTAGCATACATGAACTAATAATGGATTGCCACACATCTTGTCAAGTGCCAAGCGGATTGTGAAAGACGCTGTTAAAAAAACCAACCGCCCAGTTTTTTGTTAGATAAATTCATTCACTGCTAACCACAAATAAGTGACATGTAAACATGCCACTGCTGCCTTAAGAAATTAAGAACGCTTTCCAACACATACCTGTACTTGTGCATGAACATCTTTCAAAACACTTATTTCAACAACAAAACAAATTAGGAATCAAAGGAATGATTCAATTAGATTTTGCTTTCATCATAGGAGACATGGGCTATAGCTGCTTATCATAAAGACATTCATTGAGCCGTTAAAGGTGTTACTATGAAACAAGTACATTTCCTTCCAGGACATTATTTTCCCCCTAGGCAGAAACATTTAAACTCCCCAACACAACACTGCCATCACCTGTTTCTTCTAGTGGTGGGTGTAAAGAGAACTGAAAACTTGTATTTTTCATGGTTTACAAAAACAGAACTCTAGGTGTACTCATAATTCACTGTTCAACCAATAAGGAGAATTAGAACTGGTTAAAGAATGACAAAAGTCTGCAGTGTGGTAAATGCATAGAACTAGAGAGTAAAGGAAACATACGCTTGGATACATAGCCTATCAACTCATGAGGGTGTGTCAACATGAGCAAATAACTACAGCAGCCTACAGGCTGCAGCCATATTTGCAGTCTGAGAAAAAAATGAAACGAGCCAAAAGCAGCAGTGTTTGGGATCACTTCAACCAAAAGGGCGACAAGGTTAGATAGAAGCTATGCTGTGCAGAGTTGAGATATAGCAGTAGCACAACAGCAAAGCAATAGCACTTGCAAAGTAAGCATCCGCATGCATTGTGTGATGTGGGGGGGGGCAAACATTGCCCTCCATGTATGTTAGCTGGGAGAAGATGTGACTCCTGGCGGGTCTGAGCAGATAATGCAGAGGGTTTTATTTAGTGCCATCTGAGTAGGCATTCTCCACCACTGGTCTCACAGGCAATAGACAGCACACAAGACCAACCCTACAGCATGTCAACATGTTGCTATTTCTGAATAGAAAATAAAAGTAAACAAGCAGTCCATTATACTCAGGGAAGCTATAGTCCTTTCTTATTCTGAGGTGTGATCATGGCAACTTTCCTTTAGTTAAAACACTGGCTGGTCATCTTTAACTAGACTAAATTAGAAATACCAGACAGCGGAACTGGTTTGTGTTGCTGCACTCTTCATACTATAAATTAAAAAGTTCATTTGAGTTTTACAATATTTTCCTACACAGGAGAGGATTAAACGTTTGGCTCATTTTGTAAATCTTTTGTTCATTGGAAAGTCTGATATCTTGTTGATGATTATTTACATAAGTCATGCAGTGCTTGCACTTGAAAAAAGATAAAGCACTTCTATTTTCTAAAGCATTTTCTGTATTGGCATTGGTATTTGGTGACGGACACACACCCATCCTAAGTAGCACATTTTTCTTATCGGTTGATCAACTATCGGTGATGGAAAAAAAATCCTAACTGGAAATCCATACTAATTGTTTTATTTAAAGAAAAAAGTTTAGGATTAGTGTGAAATGAAAATGAATTACAGAAAATTATAAAACATACTTACTATGTATTGCACCTAGGAAGACAATTGAAATGTGTTTATTTGTCATTCTAAACGTTAACCTAGAAGTGAAGTGACATCCTTGTGTGCATAAGAAAATGGACTAGGGCTGTCATTAGTGACTATTTTTCTATGGATTAATCTATCGACTATTTTAGTGATTGGTCAATCTAAATGATTATTTTTCCTCAAGAAAATCAAATATTTACCATTTAATTAATTTTTTACAACAACAAACTGTGTTGTTGCAGGGCTTTAGATAATGGATGCCGGCTTTTCAGCACTATACCGACAGTATTTTTGTCTACAATTGTGCAGCAAATTAACAGTATCCCTAAAATATTAATGAGATGCGTATTAAGACACCCAGATGGATGTCGGTGGTGTAGCGCTACTTTTTGCTGATTAAAATCTAACATTTTTTTAAAAAAGTTTTTTATTTCAGTTCACAAATTATTTTGAGTGTTCGTTTTCGTTTCAGTTTACGATAACACTGGTCCCAACTCAAAATAGCCCAATGTGCACGACCACACACCCTGGCACCGTCAATCCGCGTAGAATAAACCCAGATTTTAGCCTAAACATTTTCACAAACAGATTCTAAGGTAGCAGGCAGGCAACTTTATGGCTTTGATAATGAGTGTATTTAGCAGCTAAAAGATATTAAAAAGCTCTCTGTGCTAATGGTAATTTAATAAACATGAATAGACAATATGGTGATTTTTCTGGAGGCCCTGTGTGTGTTTTCCGGTGCTCATGCATAGTGCTAGTACTGCACTGGTATATCATCGCACTTTGCACAGTGTAAAACCACCTTCTTGTTTTGTGATAATTTGTGATAACTACTCCCATATGTACGTAGTGATATTAATGGAAAACATTTATTATAATGAACTGAAGCATTTTAGAAATAACAATGGTGATTTGATTAAAATAAAAAAAATGATGCATCGATTTAAAATATTGATGCTGACACCTTTTCAATGTTGACGCCATCGACTACGTCGACTAATCGCAGCAGCCATAAAATGGACATCCATGTAGTAAAACGCAGGGCTCGCATTCCAGCTCAGACTACACTTAAAGAACCTTGCATATTAGTTCTTCTTGTCAAATGTGGCAGAACATATGAAAGACAATTCAGCTTATTTCCTCAAGAGTGGTCTCTTTTAGGGCCAATTCCACTATAGGCTTTTTACACACCAATTACTGGCCCGTACTCATGTGTTAGGACTCGAAGTAAAGCGGCAGATCACAGACTGTGTGCACAGCCAAATATAATCAGTACCCTTGGTATGCTCATCACCTATATCTGTAACTTCAAAATTACAACAACTCTAACAAAACTATGAAAACTTTGGATTTTTTTTCCCAAATACAGATGGGTGTGCACAGTTCTAAGCTCAGGCTCAGCCGTAGGAGGAGGAGGGTGAAGACATGCAAGACGGAATAAATTACTGCACAAGCAGGCTCAGGATTAGCTGCTAGATGATGAATTAATAGGTAGAACAAAACCAGCGGCTGGGAACACAAAGGACAGAATAAATTGAGCTCAAGGGATTTGAGATGCTTTATCAATTACTAGGCCATGTACCATTAACCGAACCAAGAACTTAATGGCTTTTTTATTCGAAACATTTTACCTAGGGCTGAACAATTTGGGGAAAATACCCAATATTGATTTTTCTGACCGATGTTGCAATTGCAATTTGATTTACAATATAATTTTTCAAAAGTCAAGCTTCAGTTCAATATTCTGTAACAGATTTATTATTTTTAAATCCTTGCTAAGAACCTTGCTAATCTTACATAACAATCAAACATTAAATACTCACTATTACTTTATTAAATAAAGTAACCCTTTATAATAAAGTAATAAAAATAAAACTATTCCAGTAAGAAAAACAAACAGGGATCATCAGCTAATGCTGCTTGCACCCCTAATAAGAGGACCTTTCTGTAAACAATCTCTGACCAAGAAATAGTTAAGGTAATTCACTTATAGCTCAGAATCATTTTCACACCGCCAATGAAACATTTTCCTTGGGTTCCACGTGTTTGTTGTTTGTGGGCAATTCGCCTTGGGCCACTTCCGTTTGGTAAGCATGACTGGCACACGAGGAGCACAGCACGTCTGATTGGTGAGCATGACTGGCACACGAGGAGCACAGCACGTCTGAGTGGTGAGCATGACTGGCACACGAGGAACACAGCACGTCTGAGTGGTGAGCATGACCATCTCACAAGGAGGATGGCATAAATCTGTAAAAATATTCACACAATAGTTTTAAACCATGGGTCAGATGTGCTGTATAGTGCGTATCCTAAATCGCAATCTTTGCGATTTGCTAATTGCGGTTCTGATTTGAAATCGATAAATCATTCAGCCCTAATTTTACTCCCATATTGATGGGACTGCAGGTGCCCTCATACATGCAGGGGACCTGCCCAGGAAAGACACAGGAACTAGCAGGACAAGTTATAACAGTTGGCTGGTGTCTGAGGGGAGGCTGTCACAGCGCTGCACTTCCTAGGGACGACTTTTTGGGCCCACAGCCCAAACACACGTTAGATCATTTTCATCCCACTGCTGACCAAAGCTTCTTTCCTACTTTTATAAGGTTACCATGCCAGAGGGGGGTTGGGGTGGGGTCATATTTTCTTCCATGTCCCGAACCATTTATTCCTTTTCTGATGTTTTCTACCTCTTTCCTTACTGTGTGTATGACAAGATGCTGTTACTAATTTTAATTGTTTTAACTTGTAATATTGCCACATGATCATATGCACTGAGGGGCACCCGTGTGGGGAAAGCACTATATAAAAATAAACTGAGCTAAACTGAGATAGGACAACTGCCTCAAGAGGCAAGAGGTAGAGTAATGCGTGCCAGTGCACTGAAGTCTTACTCAACTTAATAAAAAAAAAGAAAACCACAAACACACACACAGTTTTCCCAGACTTTTAAAAATGGTTTATTATAAAGAACCGGAATCCCTAAGTTATATCCACCGAAACATTAGAAGATATTGCACCTGGAACCAGAAAAGGGACAAAAGGTCCCCAGGTCACATACATTTTCTGTGGGGCAGAGACAGAAAGCACACCCAAACAAGTAACAATACTGTTAAATGGGAGGGACACTAATCATTCAATGAGTGTACCAATTGATGTATGCACTTGTGGCTGCTACCCTCTTCTGCAACCAAATCACACTTTCATGGAACTACGAGGGCTGCATGCACTGGACTTAAACAGGCCATTGATAGAAAGAGCACACTTCACATGACCTGGCCTTTCCCCATCAATTCCCAGGCAGAAAAGAGTGAACCTGAATCACTTTTATTAGCCATCTAACCGACAACGAGAGTCACTTTGACACATGCTTCCTACACGCACTTGAGGTGGAAGGTTTCTTGGGCTTCAAAACACTAATTCATGACATTCAGTGGCCAAAACTTTTTATTTTCATTTGTTTCCACCCAAGTCTATACAGGACTTGAGATAATTATGGTAACAGGGTGAGTGATTTTGTCCTGATGCAGTGGCCAGCTGACAGACTGAGACCGGTAAGCTGCCAGGCCAATGGCAGTGTGCCCAGCAAGCTTTCCAGGAAAGAGGGTGCCCCCTGGGATCTAAGAGGCTAGCCCCATGCACGAGTGGTGGACAATGCAAAATCAGCAGCATTTTAAAACCCCCCGCCAACAGGTACTATGGCAATATAGGGTGAGACACTATTTACAAATAGCAGGAGGGGGGTCACAGCTGTTAGGGGGCACACACATCACACAGAATGCATTCCGGCTCACTGCAAAGCAAACAAATCCCCTAAATATCCTCAGGCTAAGCAGTTAGTGTCCTCTTGAATGTTTGACTTAAATGATTATTTAAAAATTAAATGACTACATTGAGCATAAATCAGTTGCTGGTTGTAAGGAACTGTGCAGCAGGACAACAGCAGCTGCACTCAAGTAATTCACAGTGATCTTAAATGTGCACTTCACACCATGAACGTTCACCTAATAGGACAGCAGGCACTGAAGTCTATCATCATATGCAAATACACATGTGCAGACATGTTTTTAGAACTCCAGTGGCCTGTACTACGGAGCGGGGTTACTGGCTTATCGGGGTAACTTGTCGGATTTAAGGTACCTCAGTTTAAATGGACTTCGTATTCGTTCACTTACATTTCGCCCAGACTACCTTAAAATCGACAAGTTACCCCGATAAGCCAGTAACCCCGCTTCGTAGTACAGGCCCCAGGTTTACCTTACATTTGCGATTGTTGTGGTTCTCTGATATTAGTAAGTACCCTAAACGCATGTTTCACTATTACAAACAAAGTACTGTACATTATATGCTACAACCAATGACAACAAAAGACCAGGAGTAACAAAAAGATGTTACAGCACATTCCTTAAAGCTACACTAGACAGAGTACCAGTTTCTGTTGCCAGGAACGCATCTTCTTAAAACACTACCTGTTTCCCGCTCCTGTTTCTATCTACAACTCCAGCCCGACTTCAGGATTTATTGACCTCATTTGATTGGTGATTCCCCAAAATCTATGGTTTGTCTAAACAACCAGGATTTTTCCCTAAAAACTTCTCAAAACAGCTCCCACTGCCTACTGGGCTCCTCATTGTCTTACACACTTCCAATTTTGTTTTTGTCATTGACTGTCTATAAATTACTAAATTGAGTATTCCAGAAAGTCTGATAAAGCCTGTTTTACAGAAATGGGTGTAACTCCAATATTATTTACCCAATTCACATGTGGGCACTTGTTGGAACCTGCGAAGCCCATGCAAAACAACCATAATCTATCTAATTGGGGAGGGAGAATTACATAAAAAAAGTTGTCTTGTATTCAAAGTTTGGAATGGAAGAAACAAGTAAGCATATAGATTTTTCCCCACAAAATAGACAAAACACTGTTACACTGATAAATAACTAAAGAAAAAATAATTACACTCACCCTAAGATTTTCACAGAAAAGATAATGTGTTTAGAATTTTGGAAGGCTTCTGCACTGCTCTGCTTAAACACAGCTTGTGCGTGTCAGAGTTGAGAGACCTGCCAAACATCTCTAAAAAAGGCAGATGCGTGAGAATGACCTGCCTTAGCATGAATAGTGACCTGAAGATATCCGCAGGGAAACCCACCTGTTCAAGACAGAAACCATAGCTAGACAAACTACAGGACATCAGCAAACCTCTCCAAGTCAGTGTGACCACTGTATGAACATGCAACTAACATCTAATTCAAGCTGCCTTCACTGAGCCCTCACAGCCAGCCCAGGTCATTATCCAAAAGCATTTTCTCAAGACTTCTTTTTCACATGGATGAGAAAATGAAGAGTTTTTCCTTATTCAAGTAATTAAACCCACACCAAAAAGAATTCAGCTTTTCTTCCTTTATTTTTATTTTTAATGCATTTTTTCCACCCATTAACACCAATAAGTGAAATCACATTTATCTCAACCTTGTATGAAACAATTAAGATTTAGCTGACAAAAATCGTGCTACATGGGAGGGTGAATTACATATATATTATTTTGAAATAAATTGGCAACACACGGTACATGTACTGGTATTAAAGCATTTCTTTAAAAGTGTCAGTTGTGGAGGGACCTAACTTTCAAGGCATGGTTACTTATATATTTATAATATATTAATATTATATTCGATAAAGTCTATGAAGGAAAATCAATATCGTACAACTCATCAAGCAACAATCATTTAAGTAAAAAAAAAAAAGTAAAATAACCAAATGATCGACAGGCGAGGTACAGCTACAACTTTAGCCCAAACCTTGGAATACGACATGAGACGGTATGCAAAATGAAAGCGGCTTCTGCGCAAAAACTCTTGCACATAAAACCAATTGAGAAACAAAAACACACACACAGACACACACACGTCACTCATCAGCGAGAGAGAAATCACGGCAAGTTCGAAACTTCAACAGCAACCACCACCAACTCCTGGGCTCCACTCAAGGTCAACCGTACACGCCATTATCAGGCGTGTTTATCTCGTTTCTGAGCACTGGATCGCGCACACCTTCTTTTCCCACATTATTGCTTCCACAGTATTTGGACATATACTTGGACAGCCGGTTACCGTTATCGTTAAGTTACCTGGCGCTTTGAAAGCATGCCTCCCAGCTGTTCTGTGGAAACTTAGAAGCAGCCTATTAATCCCAAGATGCCAAAATTAACGCACAACCGGAGGTAGATACCGGCCACAAATAAAGTTTGTTAGGTTTTCTACGACGTTTATTTCAAT
Source organism: Gnathonemus echidnorhynchus (assembly GCA_026776725.1). Lineage (NCBI taxonomy): Eukaryota > Metazoa > Chordata > Actinopteri > Osteoglossiformes > Mormyridae > Gnathonemus > Gnathonemus echidnorhynchus. Next base: position 293,772 of record JAODJU010000118.1, read on the forward strand.
GTTCGCGAAAAACTCTTTTCAGAGCAGATAAATGTTCTCTTGATCGGAGACTTCCAACTATTCATCTCTGAGTCATGCCTTTGACAGTGACTACAGCACGACTTGGAGTATTTCACTCACACAAACACATGGTCCAAGCTACACAGATCCCATACTCAGCAGTACGGGTTTGCAAATTACACGAAAATATTAACTCGATGGTAAATACCAGGCTAAACAATAACTTTAAAAAACAACAGATGTGGCACGACGGAAACGGAGCGGAGCGCTCGTCATTCCGCCAGGTAACTCCACATGCCAATCAACACCCCACACAAAACTCCGCAGAAACACCGCGTCTTCCACCGTGATCGTGCCCAATTCATGAAATCGTATTTCAATTTTAAAAGGAACGAGGAAGAGTCAACACTTTTCCACATAGTACCGAAAACTGGATGTACCCCAAATCCCACACATGTAGTCTTCCCCCCAAGCACCGTCACTCCCAGCCCCCCCATGGAATAATAACATTTCGTAGCAAACGTACAAAGAGACCTTATGTAAGACTGTGCTGGTTACAATGGCAGCATTTAAGTGAACAGCTTGTCCAGGACGTGGGGAGTAGTCGCTAGCTAGCTGGTATTAGTAGCGCTACGGACTTTTCTTTCTCCCCCCTCGGAGACAGGCTAGCTAACGACCGCTAGCGACGGCGTTCGGGGGTTACCTTCTCTCTCTCCTTCCGAAAAGTTTCCCTTTTCCCCCCGAGGACAGGTCGTTTCCTGTGGTTTACTCTGCAGAGTCGACTCGCCGCGTCGATGATAGCTGCATAATTTAATTCATAGCGACTTTCGCCCCTAATCCTCGCTCCCCCAGAACTCGCTATCTTCTCCGCGCAGCAGTGCTGTCCGTTCAGATTTTTTCCCCCGTCGCTATGTCACTCCTGCAGTGATCCTAGCCAGTCCCCGCGACGCTGACGTTTACATAAAGTTACTGTAGAGAGAAAATTACTTTTTTAAAAAGCTCTGATAACGATATAGCAAGTTGTATTTTTGCGGTCGGCCTCTCGCCCCCGTGCCTCTCAGGAGCCCCAGCGCTGTTTGTCACAGGCAGGCGCTCGCTCACTCGCTCACTCACTCTCACGCACAGCGTGCCGCGCTGTGGCGTGACAGCCGTACGTAGCTGTTGTTGCATGTCGTCACAGCGCGTTCATTTTTTCTTTTTAATTATTAATTAGGCAGCGCTCCATTTCGGACTCAGGGCAGGCGTGCTGTATGTACTTGCCTCGGGGACTCTGTAGTTTGTGTCCCATAATCATCGAGTCGAGTGACACTTTTGTTTAGTATTTGTGTACATGTGGCATTTTTATCATTTACATATTTTATGCTATGATGTAACACGTAATGGTGAGGAAAAATATCCCTACGGTAAGTGATTTACATTTTCCCACGTTAAATAAACGTACTACTTACAGCTTCTTCTTTGTGCATTTATTATTATATAAAGTAGCAAAATCCGGCGTTTTCTTTTGTTATTCTTCTTTCTTTTCTTTATATAAAATAGATCATAAATGAATTTCTAAATAGCAGCTTTATTCTTGATTAATTTTAGGTTGATTGATTTTATGTCAATTTTCTTGTGAATAAATTTGTTGAAAAGGTGAAAGCGCCGCTTTAAAGCCATACAAGTGTATGAGACGTACTTCTTTTGACAGATTATAGTAGATTTAACAGACAACCATTTTATCTGTAGATTTTACTATTTATTTATTTATTTATTTATACAAGCTTTAGTAGTTTACACGCTTGTGTGTATTAGTAATTAATTTCTGTAGCCCGTGCGATGTGATTTGATACTGAAAGGATAGGCCTAAATGTCTGTACCGCTAGCTGTGGTTTAGGACGAGCTCCTTTACTTTACCGAAGTGGCTTCTAGGCTGAATATTTAAGACTAATTACCAGGCAATCAGGGGAAGTGAGACCTAAAACGGATTGACTAGGAGATTAAGCCTTTACAAATCTTTTTGTTGAAACTGAAACACAACACCTTCCTTTGTTGTGTTTGATGCGAGTAATAAACCTGGTTTATTTCAGCATGAACACTAATATGTGCAAAAGAAAAAGTGTAAAACTGTAAGACGTGTAAGCAAAGAACTGTGAAACACCCAAAATTTCAAGGATGGGACTATGACCCTAATCTGGGGGGCGGGGGGACCTGGAGCCTATCCAAGGCAGCACAGGCTGGGCTACCCCTGGATGGGATGCCAGTCAGTACCAAGCCACATCATATATACATAATCATCCCATCTTTGGACTGTAGGAAGAGTTCATGGACCATGTGGGTAAAACGCAGAGAGCGAAGGTGTGATTCAAAAATCCAGCGTGGCGTATGTGAGGCAACAGTGCTACCCAGGTCACACATACGCTAACAATGTCTCAGCGTAAACCAATAAAATACCTTTTCCTCTTTTTTAGACAACAGTCTAATCTAAGTCTATTAAAAACACAGCTGATATCACCCAGAAGACACGTGTTCCAAGACTGGGGCAAACTTTAAGCTGTAAGCTTGAAAACAAGGCGAGGATGTCTATTGCTGAGTTCAGCCACCTCCTGGGGAGCAGACATGCTGGGCATGTCCTGGGGAGCTGGATGAAAATAATTGTAAATCATCAAATAGTGGAATGCCGGGCTATGCTCTAAATGGCTCCAAATGTTGTAAAAATGCAAACGATAGGTGAAAATGTAGCATACAAATTTAACAGCAACAAGTGCTTTAAATCCATTGTGAAAGGTTGCCCCAGGTAGCATCAGCTGCAGTGCTGGGGGATAAAGGGATGTGTAGGGGGGCTGTAAACTCATATGTGATTGTAAAAATTCTCAGTTGCATTCATTGAAATATCAGATAACTAAGCAAATACAAGAGGTATTAATGAGTTCTTTCTTAATGCTCCAATTCTAAAACCCCACAGATTACCTTTCGTTATTCGTTTTGATGCTTTGAGAGATCTATATAAATGTTCTGTCAGCTTAATGTTTTAAGTTAATCTTCATATTCACCTAACATTGCGTGAAATCGTAGCTCGGCAATTCAGCTGCTTATTCTGTTCCAATGTCAGTTTTAAACATCCCTCTTCTGGCAGGGGGCCTGGAGCCAAGCCCAAGCAGCATAAGGCACAAAGCCGGGGTCCGTCCTGAACAGCTTGGCAGTCCGTCACAGAGCACACGCACACACTACAGACAAAGGCTTCGTTGGATGCAGAAATATTAAAGGAAATGTATAAATCAACTCTGATGCAAAAATAAAGAAGCAGGTCCATTTTTAAAAAAAATATCCAAGTTCCATCCAGTAATATCGTACTGAAACTTAACTGCCAGGAGGTGTCTCTGTTTGTCTAGATTTGTTAGAATGGCAGATCAATAACCAGGGGCAGCCCACACAACATGGGACGGCTTTTTATTGGTATGTTCAAAATCGTGAAGGAAATGAGTGAAGCATTTCTTTGTTGAGGCTGTCCCCTTTTAATTTAAGTCACCATAACTTTATTAAATATCCCGTTTTGATCTCCTTGCAGATATGAAGATTGTCGATGGAGCAGAAACCTCTAGCCCAGGAATTAAACTAAAAAGTTTAATTATTGAAATGATGTCACTTAAAAAAACCAAGAACACTCTTTGCACACAGCTTAGAAAGTCCTGTAAAATTAGTAGAAAATCTATATATTTTTCTTTTCTTGAGCATGTTGTTCATCATGATAAGACTCTTACACTTGGAGAACTGTGCTAACTGACAGAGGAAACAGGAAGTGAAGCGAACAACCACAAAGCCTCTGATGTCTGAAGAAACTCCAGAAATCTCTAGTCTCTCTCTCACTGCACACTTGCCTGCAGCGTGTTTCCACTCTCTGGCAAACGGGTCCCATTTTGAAGGTCAAACCTAAAATATTTTGAACTTTGATAAGATAAAAGATTTCCTTTAAGACAGCATAGTGACAAAGTCGCACTGTGCCTCTGGAATGCAGCTTCTGAGTTCAGTTCCAAACCAATCAGCCAGGGGTCGATAAAATGCTCAGGCTTTCAATGGTTCAATGGTTTTCTCTTTGCATTCTTATTCTGTAACCTAAATATAATGAAGTGTATTTGTGCCCCTGAATTGCCTTTAGTGTCTGAGATATGAAGGTCTGGCATCTGTCCAACGTAAACTTGGCTGACCGCTAGCTCCATTTGACCTTGGCCAGAGTGCTGAAGACACCTGTTGCAGATTTTTAACATGATGTCAGAATGTTTAAATAAGGAAATGTAAAGATTAGGATTTATGCCATACAAAAAACATGCAGACACAAATGTTGCAATTTTTTGCAGCCCTTTTTACAACATTTAATACATTAATTGAGAAATTAAACTTAACATACATGTTGAAAGATACAATTTATATAACAATTTGTTTTATGATTGACCTTCAGTTTTACATGAATTTATTTAAGGTACAATGATCTGGTTACATAATTTTCTATAAAAATTTTCTAGTTTGCAGTATTAAAATTTAAACCATAATAATAACAATACAAACAATATCTTCTGCTTCACATATTTCTTTCTAATCAAAACAGAACAAACACATGTTTTTCATCAGCAACAATGTGTTATGAATGGATTCCAGTAAATGAAAGAGCTTTTTCATAATTCACAGAGCCAGATAAATACAAAGAGGAGGAGTCAAAGACAGCCAAAGCAAACAGGTAACGATAACAACATTAGAAACTAGTAATCCAGTCATTGCACTACAGTGGAAGCTACAAAGAAACGAACACTAACTTCTTGTTACTAAATTTTTCTTCTTTTCAGTGGGGGAATTTTGCTGCAATATCAGGACTGTACAGAAATAAGAACCATACACTTTGCCAGAGAGCAACCAATAAGAAACAGCAGGAATATTACTGAACTACCCTCTTGAAAACTCAGCCAGTTCTTTCAATATTTTGCACAATATTTACTACATTAGAAAATCAGCATAATTGAATGAATGGTGCCATACTTTGTATCATCACTGTAGTGTTATAGTGATAAAAAAGTATGTCAGAGATAAATTTTATGATAAATTCTGTTTGACTTCAGAGTTTCCTGATCCCTGATTAGCTCAATGGCATGCTTTCCAAAACATAATTCAGCTTTTTAGTAGGTTTTGCACAAAGCAACTTATTTTATTCTGGATTTGCATGTTTGACAGTTCATAGAGCTATGTGAAATGAAACGGGTCTCAAGTAAAATATCTGAGCTCCTACCAGGACTCGAACCTGCATGTTTTAACCATTACAGCCCCACCCAAGTCTGTTCCTCATTGGTTGCTCACGCTATCTGTCTCCTGTGTGGACTCATAAGGTGGTGGTAATTCCTTACACAGCTCCAAGAAGGAGCACGAGCAGGAAGCCCCTTGTGCCCTGAAGACTGGCCCGGCCCCTTCAGGGCATGTCCATGTCTCCGTTAGAGGTCTGTGAGAGGCGCTTCTCAGACGCCGCTCTCCCAGCATCCTGCTCCATATTGGGGTTGGTCCTGTCGTGTTGCTCCCCGTCATTCTCGGACTTTCGCAGGCGCAGCCCGGGGTCCCGCTGGCTGGGGATGCGGATACTGGAGGTGACGGACGGCCTCTTTTCTGCAATCAGGCGAGTAACGTTGAGCGAAAATGGAGAGGAAGAGTGAGAGATGGAGAGAAAGGGATAGAGAGAGAGAGACAGACAGAGAGACAGAAGGAAAGAGACAGTGAGACAGAGATAGATAGATAGAGAGAGACAGACAGAGAGACAGAAGGAAAGAGACAGTGAGATAGATAGATAGATAGATAGATAGATAGATAGATAGATAGAGAGAGAGAGAGAGAGAGAGAGCAAGCTTTATGCAAAATGTGAATAGCCAAGTCTGGTGGGGTGGCAAAATTAGTGGCAAAATTAACTCCATCTAAAATAGCAAAACTACTGCTGAACTCTTAGAGGTCATTCAAAGGCACTCTTCATGTCATATGAGGAGTCTTCAAGCCTGCTGCTGGATAGAGACCTTGGGGATCCACTGTTTAAAACCTGGGGGGACTTAATAAAGTTCTTTTTCACCAGGGGCTCCATGGAAAAAGCTAGGAGCACACATGCAGCAGAGCGTGTCTGTATAGGACACTGGCCACAACCAGCAGAGTGTGTCAGCCCAGGACACTGGCCACATGCAGCAGTGTGTCAGCACAGGACACTGGCCACATGCAACACAGGACACTGACTGCATGCAGCAGAGTATGTCAGCCCAGGACACTGGCTGCATGCAGCAGTGTGTCAGCACAGGACACTGGCCACATGCAACAAAGGACATTGACTGCATGCAGCAGAGTATGTCAGCCCAGGACACTGGCCGCATGCAGCGCAGGATACTGGCCACATGCAGCAGAATGTGTCAGCACAGGACACTGACCACATGCATCACAAGACACTGAATGCATGCAGCAGAGCGTGTCAGCACAGGACACTGGTTGCATGCAGCAGAACATGTCAGCACAGGAGACTGGCCCCATGCAGCAGAGGACACTCGCCTCTGTCTCGTGTGGCTCGGCCTTGAAGGCTGTCTCTCAGAAAACATGTCACCCAAAGCCGCCCAGACTCTGCTGAAGCCACCGGACAGAGAGCGTTGTGTGAAGCCAGAGTGTCTTGGCAAACTGAATTAAGGGCAGCAAAAGGCCTGTTACTGCTGCTGTGGTGACGCCCCCATGCTCTGCTGTCAGTATTATTCAATGAGACACAATGGCTCTTTAATGCCTCTCATCCCTTTCTCACTTCTAGGATTCTAGTTGGGAAAGAAATGGAAATTACTTGGTGCGCCTTTCAGCATCGGGATAACAGCTACAAGTAAGATTTTATCAGTGTTGGGCATTTCAGGTCCAGGAGCTACAAATCCAGACCAAGATTTCCTTTCTACCAACCAGCTGAGTTCTCTGTGACTGTGACTCTTTAT
>JAODJU010000118.1:310437-328271 GCA_026776725.1 Gnathonemus echidnorhynchus
CGCCTCCTCAGCCTCCCGCAGGTGCCCTTCCAGCGCTTCCTGCCCCCCTTCACCTCCTCAGTCTCCCACAGCTGCCCTTCCAGCACTTCATGACCCCCTTCACCTCCTCAGCTGCCCTTCCAGCACTTCCTGACCCCCTTCGCCTCCTCAGCCTCCCGCAGGTGCCCTTCCAGTGCTTCCTGACCCCTCCACCTCCTCAGCTTCCCACAGCTGCCCTTCCAGCGCTTCCTGACCCCTCCACCTCCTCAGCTTCCCACAGCTGCCGTTCCAGCGCTTCCTGACCCCCCCAACTCCTCAGCCTCCCCCAGGTGCCCTTCCAGCACTTCATGACCCCCTTCACCTCCTCAGCTGCCCTTCCAGTGCTTCCTGACCCCCTTCACCTCCTCAGCCTCCCGCAGGTGCCCTTCCAGTGCTTCCTGACCCCCCTCACCTCCTCAGCCTCCCGTAGCTGCACCTCCAGTGTCTGCTGCATCTGCTCATGCTGCTGCCTCCTGCGTTGCTCGTCCTGCTCCAGGAGCGCCTGCGCCTGGCGCTGTGCCTCCTTCAGAAGCTCCAGCTCGGCTAGCTTGCGTTCTTTCTCCTCCTGTAGGGCGCGTAGCCGCTGTAGCTCTTCCTCCTTGGCCCGCCGCCGCTTCTCCCGCTGCTCTCGCTGCTCCCGCCGCTTCAGCTTTAGGTCCCTGTGCAGGGAGCTCTTGCCCTCCATGTGCAGCCGGATGGCCGTCTGGATGGCTGCAGGCACAGGGACAGCGGGGGCTGACGGACTCATGGCTTCTGACAGCTCATATACAGGCACTCCACTCCAGGAAAATACAAAGCTATGATATTATATCAGTCAAAGTATGTCAGCTTAACCGCTTCAGAAGCTCTCCGTCATCCCAGTTTTTGCAGCAGAAGTCCAAATCACTGACCACTGCCCCATGTTTGTTTGTTATTTAACAAATTATGTAATCGATTAATTAAGCTTGTGGAGAAATATAAAGCATGTTCAATGTTCAATTAGAAATCTAGCAAGATATCAGTGACTTTTTGACTGCCTGGGACTTTTGCATGGTACAGTAAATGGATAACAGTACAATAAACTTAACTGGTTAGCAGCTGTTGCACTGGCCTAGTTACTTTAGAATAAGGAAAAAACAGCTACTTATTACTGCCATCCTCCTATCTATCCAATCATTTTCATGAATGCCTTATCAAGCACAAGTTGTGGTGAGTCTGAAGACCTGGGAACAGCTAAATTGGATGCCAGCCCATCTTAGGCTACACACTCACACACACACAATCACACGCTAGAGGCCTTTTACAGAATCATATTCACCCAGACCACATCAATTTGGGTTGTTTAAGCAAACTGGAATACCAGACAGAGCATGCAGATTCCATACATATCAAGATAAGGGGTGGTGCATGTAATTTGGGTAAAATGTAATGGAGAGAAAGGATCCTCTAGACAAGTCTGGAAGTGTATTATTGGGAAGTAAACAACGCCATGTCCTTTTGCCTTTCATTCGTGTATTTTTAAGTTGTATGACAATCTGATGACCAACATGTTTATCATCACTCAGGGGAAATTCAGACCTCACCAGGCCAATTGTGGTGGCCACCAGCACTGAAGAGGCCATGCTGGGCATTTTCCTGATGGGCCGATTTTTAAATCCAGTCCAGCCCTGGTGGCCACTACTGCCTTCATATGTGCTCAGGATGGCTAAGATGTCCCTCAGCCGTCCAAATATTATTCTATAAAACTGCAGGTAAGATCCATGCATCACGTCTGGCTTGCTTCAATGACTCAAGTCATACTGACACCAGTTACTCAGGGTGTGGTAATGCACACAGAGCTCCCAGATTACCTGCAGTCCATTCCTGCCTCTAAACCCCCCATTTACCTGCAGTCCACTCCTGCCTCTAAACCCCTCGCTTACCCGCAGTCCACTCCTACCTCAAAACCCCCCCACTTACCCGCACTCCACTTCTGCCTCTAAACTCCCTGCTTACTCGCAGTCCACTCCTGCATCTAAATCCCCCACCTACCCACAGTCTATTCCTGCCTCTAAACCCCCCACTTACCCGCAGTCCACTCCTGCCTCTAAACCCCTCGCTTACCCGCAGTCCACTCCTGCCTCTAAATCCCTCACTTACCCACAGTCTATTCCTGCCTCTAAACCCCCCACTTACCCGCAATCCACTCCTGCCTCTAAACCCCTCGCTTACCCGCAGTCCACTCCTGCCTCTGCTTGGTGTCTGAGGCACTCATCTCATACGTTTTAGACAGTGTCTTTAAGCAGAACATACACCTCTTCCCATCCTTGTCTGGAAGCACCTGTCAGCCAGGGGACACGAAGAGGGGATACAGATAGATCAACAACAATTTGGTCAGCATGGCCTCAAGCTCATTCCCCTCTATTGATCTGCCACAGCTTAAAACCATCTCACAAACAGCTCCCATCTCCACACAGTTACTCCCAAAGTCGCTAAAAAAGTATCAAACTTCCCACCCCTCACAAAGACCACCCACTTTCTCCTGGTTTTATTAACCCATCCATAGCCTCCTATCCTCCCACCCACCTCCACACAGCAGTTCCCGTCCAGCACGATGTTGCCCTTGCGTTCCCTTCGATCCTCACTGGAGAAGTAGGCCAGGGTGTGGGGCCTCAGCGTGAACCAGCGCTCGGCCCAGTTTCTGCGCAGTTGCCCTCGCTTCCACAGATAGCCCTACACAGATATGATTAATTTCAGTGCACTGTGAAAACCTGAACCAGTGGAATTCATATCTCACCTGAAGCAGCAGATTCTGAGTTCATATGTTTACATTTTTTTGTAATTGCTTTCAGAAAGTAACTAAATGTTTGGTACAATGTAAAGTGGTATTTTATAGGTTTTAAATTCATAGATGCTTTGGTAAATTCATATAATGCTTTGAAATTTGAAATGGGCTCCTTTTGTAATGCAATTTCGATGTCTGCCTGATAAAGCTAAAGAAAATGTGGATGGGATACCTCTTTTAATACATCGTCGACTATTTCACGGTACACCTCCTCAATCGCCATGCTGACCGAATCCTTGGTGATGCCTTTTGTCAGTTTCCCACTGTTCATCATGTCCAGGAAAGCCCAGACCGTGAACCCGTTCTGCAGCACAGAATCCTGAGAGAGGAAGTCCTCCAGCTCCACACAGTTCAGCTCTACGCTCATGGCCATGCAGATCTTTTTCAGTAAATACTCCACCTGCAGAGATGCAGCACGGGACCAGGTGAGCTTTATAAGATCGCAAATGCATGCGACACCTCTTTGTATGTAATGCAAGCTTGGTAGATACTGTCAATTTTTCTCAACAAATGTTATCTTCCATAAACTAGAGCAGTGAATTCTTACTTTATATTTGCTGAACATCTTGCATGACCACCTGATTGAATTCTATCGTACTAAGATTGATTAGCATGTGCATTTTTCAAAGAATATTTCTTGACTGCTGTTATTCACTTACTCACAAAAGATTGTTCTATTGGGATCTCAGCACTGACACCCTGGCCAAAGTGAGGTATGCTGTGCACTGCATCAAGAAGCCCCAGAAAATCCAAATGGCTTGTGCTAACTCTGAGTGGCTGGGCTCCCCCTCCCCCGCCCCCCCCCCCCGAGCATGTGAGGCTGGGAAAACCCCACGGCCCACAGAATGAAAATCTGCGGGTGGCTGACAGAGCATACATCAGAGAGTGTCACAGATTCTCTTTTCTGGAGCTGGTTCTGATGCTTGGCAGATATGCATTCTCCTGGACTGAGGATGTTCCCTGAGGGCAGCATTTGTCCAGAAACATAGAACAGCATAGCTAGTTTGTATATGAAATATATTTCTTGCAGATTAGGATAAAGCTTATACCTATAAATAACAAATCTCGCTAACTGAAGTCTCGCTAACTGAAGTCTCGCTAACTGATAAGTCTCGCTAACTGATAAGTCTTGCTAACTACTAACTTGAAGTTTTGCTAACTGCTAACTGTGGGTTGAAAATATGCAATGATTTGTGTAAAGCTGGGTTTTACACAAACATTTGCGATAACACTTGGGGTGTTAAAGCAAAAACAGTCACAAAACAGCAGCCCATAAAACTGACTTTCTGCGAAGGTGACACTATGTGTAGTTTCCGCTTTGATCTGAGCAGACTGTTATTGGTTTTCTGGCCGACAACAGTCTTGTATGACACCGACGTGATATAGGTGTTACATATAAAGTATTATATAACACCCTTGAGGTCACATTTGAGCAATACCAGCCCGATTACAGTTTGCTAACATATCAAAAGTTCCCATAACAGCCCATGTTAGAGAAACAAAGATGGCTCCCTGTTAGATCTAACACTTCAAATCATTTAATCACACACCAAAGGCACATTTGCCAGAAAACACAAGACAAAGAAAAATTCTGAAGAAAACCAACACCGGCAAATTCTAAGCCGTACCACTAGCATGACTGACTTTCTTAAAGCTTGTAAATTTTCCTTTACAAAGATAAACCATTAAGTAAATTTTCATATTATTGGGGGAAACAATAAAATTACAAATGAGATTTTTAACTCCAGCTTCACAGAAACACATTTTTAACCTACAAGTGAAAAAACTGAGCACTCAAATCAACATCCTTAACACCCACTGGTGTAGATGTTAATATAGTGGCTCAGGAGACACGGCTTGGCAGAGGTCCATCTGAGGGCCCCCACGCCGTGGGTCAGGAACCCACCTCATCAGGGACCATGACTAGGGGGTACTTGTCCTCCGACAGGAAGTTGAATAGGCACCAGAGGCGGAAGGCATCTTTTTGTTGCAGGATGATCTTCTTGTTTTTCTCTGGCCGGTAGTTCTTCTTTGCTGTGAGGGTCCAGCACAGTTCATCGAAGTTCTCCTTCACAAAAGCTCCATCTTGCACCTGGTGCCATTGAGCGGGTGAGATGAACATCGTTACCTTACTAAGAACCTACTTGTGAGCTAAGAAATGCATCAGGTGGAGGGAGACACACGTACTTTATCCAGGATGTATTTGTTGAGGTAAGGCATGTAGCCCTGGCTGGACACCGGGCCATCATCATCCTCCCTGAAGTGCTCCTCAAGAGCCACTGGGTCATGTGGGATGCTCAGGACAGTGCAGAGGTTGTGGGACAGCACCTATGAGGGTGGCACATGGGGAATATACCGACAGGGAGAGCACGCTTCAATAAGCTAGTGTTTAAACAGAACCCAAAGTCCAATGTTTTTATTCATTTTCATCTGGTCATCCAGTTTTAACTACATGATGTATTAGAGCAATTCTGGCCAAGTCCATTAATCAGGAATGACTCTGAAGTATTTTACTTATAAATTCTGGTTCTTAAATATTATACCACATGCTGCCCTACAGTCATATTCAAGCTGATTATTGCACATGAATGCCAATGGATCGTGTGCTGATGTCCATCTGAGATAGTAGTTGGGAATTCAAAAAGACATCCATCCATTTTCAGTAACTGCTTGGTCACAGGGGATCTGGAGCCTATCCAAGAGGCTATGGGTGCAAGGCAGGGAACAACCTAGGATGGGGTGCCAACCTAAGGGTTACTTCTGGGTAATTTAGTATCTCCAATTAACCTCGGCATGTTTTTGGACTATGGGGGGAAACTGCAGTAACCAGAGGAAACCCCACAACAACACAGGGAGAACATGCAAACTCCACACACATGGAGTCATGGTGGAGACTCCTGGTCCCAGAGGTGTCAGGCGACAGTGCTACCCACTGCACCACTGTGCCACTGCACCCCCACACCACCCTCAGTTATATGTCCTTTTGCATAATTAAAAGACTTGACTGCGGTCTGTGTGGCGAGTCCTTTTATTATATTATGGGGTGCTGCACTGTTCAGATCATATATATTTATGAAATATGGACAATGTTAGCTCAGCCAGTGTTCTATATACTAAATACACGTCCTGAAAATTCGACCCTTCTGTCCAAATTCATGAAGCTGGTATATACATTTCCTTTGAGTATATTTCTGTTTCTGCATGACGGCTCAGTGTTCTTTTTCACTCAGGCCACAGTTTCAGCAAAACTAACCAATTAAGAAAGACTGAGCACTGCAAACCAGGAAACTGCGGAAAATGAGGTCACCTCAAGAAACCAGGCCTGCCACTCTCACTGCGAAGTGCTTACAGCAGAGTACATGGTATCAGACTAAGCTATTCATCCCTCCATCCATTTACGAGCATGAAAGATCCCGAAAGACCAGGAACTGATTCTGAAAACAAATAAAAACATATGCTTGACAATTTTACTGTGTCAAAAGGTTATTTAGGTGTTTGAGGTGCTTCAAGTTCAAGTTTCTGTGGTATTTAGCATCCTGTCCGACATACATCTAAAAATCAATTATCATAAATTTCTGTTTCAAAACAGGAAACATTTGAAATGCTACATTTTATACATTTATCTCCCTAGAAAAACTAAATAACTCTGTACTCCACATTCCATGAAGTAACATATCTTGAATTATTATTCATGCCTACATAAAGCGTTCAGATTTTAGATGAACAAACACCAAGCCACACAGCACTGCATTTCCCTACATGTGGAATTTGCCCCTTGCTTACATAGCTGGGGTTTTGCGGCATAAAGCTGGTGTGTTTCTCAAAGGGGCCCTTGGTGTACGGCTGTCGTTTTCATAGCCTGAGAAACAGGGCGATCATTGTTGCTGAGCGACAGAACCTACATGCGGTAAGAAGCTTATCGGCAAACAGCTTTTCCTGTACGACATTTGGTGAAGATCAAGGCGGGCGGCTCTCACAAGCATTTACTCATTCCTCAGACCTGACAGCATCTCACTGCTGTTTTCAAAATTCGAAATCAACACTACACACAACTTTGAAGAACGGGAATTAAGGTTACCATCAGAATCAGAGCTATGCATGGGATAATTATCAGGCCTCAGCAAGCCAGTGGACAGAAATGTACTTGGATTCCAGTAATTCATGGTCTATTTAACATTTTTTAAATTAAGAGCTGGTAAAGAAAGCAGTTTCATATACGTGACCTATATGTCGCTAATTATCAGGCCAAAGCAAGCCAGTGGACAAAAATGTGCTTGGATTCTAGTAATTCATGGTCTATTTAACATTTTTTAAATTAAGAGCTGATAAAGAAAGCAGTTTCATATATGTGACCTATATGTAGCACTCAATACTGGGCTTAGATAGGCATATTGTGCACCGTATGCTGTGGTGTGTCAATGACTGTTACATTACTGCTGTTACATTACTGCTGTTACATTAGTGCTGTTACATTGGCAATTTTACCAGTTTATCTGATACATTATCATATGCTAGTGGTATTACATTAGCACTGACTTGCTCCTTGAGCTACAGAACACAGGACAGAAGTGATGACTTTTTTTAGTGTCTGACATCAGAAAACGTTAACTGTCTACCACCGATATCTCAGCAAATACTGAACACATCATCACAATCTGAAACTGCATTCTTAGAAGGTGGGGGTGCGGGGGTGTTAGGGAGAGCTGCACAACGTGATGGGAATTAGCCCGACCACGAGCCCAGAGGAGTCAGGAGCTGACCGAGACCGAGGTCAGCAGTAGAAACCACAGATTCTGTGTCATGTCTGCACTTATACCTACCCCGTGTCGATGTGTTCCTGTCATTTATGTAAATGGCTACTGAAACACAAAAATTTCCCGTTGGAGATAAATAAAGCAATGTGAATCAGAACCTGAATAAGTTCAATTTGTGTGATTTTTTTACTGGCAAACAGTTGCTCATGATACAACTGGACCAAGTAACACCAATCCAGATATACATTTCAGTAAACAGATCGATAAGTAGCCAGTTAGCAGACAAAGTGCTATAAGCCAGAGGCTCAGTAAAGCCCCCTCCACTGCATCAGCAAAAACCTCAAAATGGCATCCACAGGATCTCACTGTCACACTGATGACTGAATATCCATCATGCTAAACACAACACAGTGGCACATGCAACTGAAGGTTCTGCCCCACACTTACTTAACTTATCAGCATTAATGGTACAGAACCACACACACACTTATTTAGCTTATCAGCATTAATGGTACAGAACCATGGCCTGGAGGCCTCATATCCACACTGCTGCCCTGTTCTGTCTGCTTCTAAGTTGCACTACATCTGGACAGCTCCTTGGCAGGCACAGTTTAGCCATTTCCTAAAATCCATGACCAGGCTTCTCCAAGAATGTTTCTAACAGGAAATGCTGTCAGAAACAGAGTCCAGTAGCACATGCCCACCATCCTGAAATCACTTAATGGGCTGTGTATCCAGCAAAACCTAAGCAGTCTTCTGTCGTAATCTAACAGATCTTACAAGTCGGAAGTCTTCTCAATTGCAAAAATGACTTCAATATACTGCACCGTAAGTTAATTTCACTGGGAAACTCTGGCCTTGAGAAGATAACAAATTACGGGCAGTCAGTGTGACGCTGTTTTGGGGTGATTATTTTCCGCACAAAGGGGGCAGTTTGCAGGAGACAGAGAAGCACGAGGCGGGTACGACTTGCTCAACCAGGAAATGGAGCGACATGAAAGACAAAAGCTAATAAATTCTGCAGCCGTGGCTACTGACCTGCAGAACAAATTATGGGCTAGAATAAAGCTGATTCTTCAAGCCCTGCTAGTCATGTTGTGCTATATGGAGACAGGTCAAACTGTGAGAAAAGACCGTCCCACACGGAAAGTAACAGCTTCGCTGGGTCTCAAGAGAAGAACTTCTTTTGCCCCCCCACCCTCCCTGAAAACACCCTTCTTTCCAGCAAACGGTTCCGGCCCCCACCTTAAGCTGTGACTTGGACACCTTTCCGCTCTTCTCCACATCCAGAGCCGTAAATGCATACCAGATGGACTTCAGCAGCTCCGAGCGCAGATCCATGGCTGCACTGGCATGACTTGCTTGTTTTTCGTTTTTTTTTTTTTTTTTGGGTAACAGTTCCTCCCCCCCTCCTGTCTCTCGCATCACTTGCCCTGCCTCAGCTAACACCCACAAATGCTCTGATACTGGTCCATCATGTCCCAAAAGGGCCACAGCGCCCCCTGCCAGCCACCTTTTCAAATGGCACCGACCTGACTGGTGCATATGGACATAAACCTTCAAGATTCAAGATTTTTTATCAGCCTTTTCTACTTCACCATATAGGAATTGTTGCCAACACCATACAGTCAGTAAGATGTAACAAAATTAGACAGTACAAAACAAAAAGGATACTCACAAAACACTGAATTAGACATATAATTAGGAACAAGTATTTAAAGGCCAAACATGAAATAAAGGGCTGGTGCAGTGAGCACTGTCGTCTCACACCTCTGGGGCCAGGGTTTCGTGTGCATGGAGCTTGCAGGTTCTCCTTGGGTCATCTTGGGGTTTCACCCAGGTGCAGTGAGCACCGTCGTCTCACACCTCTGGGGCCAGGGTTCCGTGTGCGTGGAGCTTGCAGGTTCTCCTTGGGTCATCTTGGGGTTTCACCCAGGTGCAGTGAGCACCGTCGCCTCACACCTCTGGGGCCAGGGTTCCGTGTGCGTGGAGCTTTCAGGTTCTCCTTGGGTCATCTTGGGGTTTCACCCAGGTGCAGTGAGCACTGTCGTCTCACACCTCTGGGGCCAGGGTTCCGTGTGCGTGGAGCTTGCAGGTTCTCCGTGGGTCATCTTGGGGTTTCATCCAGGTGCAGTGAGCACTGTCGTCTCACACCTCTGGGGCCAGGGTTCCGTGTGTGTGGAGTTTGCAGGTTCTCCTTGGGTCATCTTGGGGTTTCACCCAGGTTCTCTGGTTTCCCTCCACAGTCCAAAAATATGCTGAGGTTAACTGGAATTACCAAATTGCCCGTACGTGTGTATGGGTTGGCGTTCTATACTGGGTTGTTCCCCATCTTGTGCCTGGGATAAGCACAGTCAGTGAGCATGCTCAGTCAGATGCTCAGCATCATGCCAGTCTAATTTCTGCATCAAAACTCATCCCAAAATTGTTTGTGGTCCAGTGTCAAAATATGAAGTACAGGACAATACTACAAGAGATACATTATAGAGTAAAAATTACAAAAGACCTGTATTTTCTCCCCTAAGAGTCAAATCCTAAAGCCTAGAATTGCACCCGGGTCACTGTCAGAAAAAAGCCACATCCCTTACCCAAGGTACAAACTACATTAATGTACCCCCAATGGTACAAAAATGTTACTCTGAGTCTGTTTGTGTCCTTTGCTCTGGTTTCCCCACAAAGCATGTTTTTCTGTAGCAATGCCTCTTTGCCAACCTGGATCTCTCCTCACGCTCCCTTTGATAGGTTTATTATTCCTCACTGGTCTCTCTTTTGAAGGTGAAAACACACACAAAAAAATCCAAAAATGTGAAATCTGAAGGAGTCCCCATAAAGGGTGGTATGTTCTGCTTTTGACCACAGGGAGGCGGTATTATCACATGTAGAATGTTTTTGTAGGATAAAGTCATCAGATGTCAGAAGATATTTGAGTATCCCATCCTACCCCCCTAACCTCTCATGTCCAGTGCTGTTTTATGGTTTATTGTGTTACTGCAGAGTTTGTTAGTTTTCTTGGCATGATTGATTTTCATTTTTATGGACTGAACTATCCTTTTCACGGGAGCTGTGATTAGTTTGCTCTGACTGGAAACGAGAATGTGTTGCCTTTCAGACCATTTTTTCAAGATTTATTAAGTTTGTACAGCTGTCAGAAAAGCCACAAATGGTAAAAAGCCTTACTGAGGACCAAATATTGACATCACATAGAAAGGTCTTGGGGTGCTGAGTCCATTTCTGTTCTTCCCCCTTAATTTGTCAATTTCCCCTTGATTTGCCCTCCTTAATTTGTCCATTTAATTTAATTTCATATCTGTTGTGTAGTATCAGTGACATTACACACCCATTTGCAGCTGCTTTTAGTAAAATAAAGTCTATAATATTATATCACCTTAAACTAAAGTTTTCCAGTCTCATACTGCGTAATCCAGTATCAGTAATGTGTGCATCAAACTGGAAATGTCAGTAATGTTATATTGTTTTAATAGCCCTGGGATGTGACTCCACCATCCAGCAAACTGATGGGACTGCTGTCACCAGCCAGACAGTGTCCGCGGATATTAACATCAACTTAAATTAGTGACTCCATGACAATAGACTTTTTCATTCATACCGACATTTCAGTCATTATAATTCATATATTTGGAGCTTGCCGAAAGATTGCAGAAACTTGCAGACATGTAAGCCAAAAAGAGTACTAAGAAATGATTTGTGTCACGTAAAATCATATAATATATAGATATTAGTAATACATACAGTAATATTTGTTAAGTGGGTACGGTATGTTTAATATTAAAGAGGACAGGAAAGAGCCCAGTTTTGATGAGTTCTATACAGACTTCTGTGTCTTGGAATTTATAGTCCCATCATGAAAGGATATGATGTAAGAAAGATTTTTAAATAATTTTGCAGCAGGTCTGCAGACATGCAAGTTGATATCCATCCCTGTCCTGTATGATTTTTACCACATGTTGCTATGCTAGCTATGTTATTTGAACAAAATTGCATTGTGGAATTACTGATATCTGTGAGAGACATTGCAATAAGGTGTATTGCTGATTCTGAAATGCAGTTAACACACAAAGAAATGACATTCATTCTTTCCTTTAGTGCATTAAAGGTCTTCAAGGTGCAGCTGCACAGTCAGACGTATGGTCTACCTCTCACCCAGGCTCTTGACCAATGGGAACCCTCCTCTTTTGCCTAAAACGAGTCCAGTGCATGATTTATTAATGTTTTTCTGACTTTAATGTGTTGTTGAGTGAATTATAGCAATGTACAGTGTTTTACAAGTCAGTCCTGCCACAACTAATTCATTCCTGGAAAACCTCACGTTCACTAAAATTGCATATTAAAATATACATATCCAGGGGGAAAAATAGGTTTAGGAGAATGTGACATAAAAATGAGAAATAATAATAATAATACAATAATAAATTATATCATAAACTTCTCCTATGGGTCTTATGAGTCCCACGAGAATAACCTAGTAACTGCTTCACCCAAAATGTGCCAGACATATCAGTTATTGAGAGTTGGGAGTAATGATGCCAAAACCGCGTTCATGTACCAATTGCTGTATTTTCTGACCCCATTAGATGGTGCCCTTGGTTTATTTTGGAGCATGGTTTGAGCCCTTTTTTGAACAGAGAGCACCATCTAGTGGGCTCAGAAAATACAGCAAATGGTTCATGAAGAGCTGTTTTGGCCATTGGTATTCGGCAGTAGTGAGCCACAGCCACCATGCGACTGGGCATGCACACAGCACAAATACAACGGATTACGGTATGCAAACAAAATAAACCATTTACAATGATTACATCTGTCTGTATCAGGCAGATTACCATCTAATTGACATTTGTATATTTATTACAAGACTATAAGGTAACGAAACAGACAGCACCATTATTTGAGAGAAAATGACTTTCCTTTTCCTGTTATGTGTTCTGTGCAGGCAGCATTAATCTCAGGTAGCTAGCCAGAAGCAGATGGGTTACCGCAAAGCAAAGTAGACAATAAAAAAAGAAGAATTACCGTAGTTTTATGTTTTCCATATTTTGTTATGTATAAAAAGATGAACACTGAATGACTTGATTATTATAAGAGAATTATTTAAACAGTATTTGTACAGGAATGATTCTGTCCCAAGCTTTTTGATCCATATAAGCGGACTATTCCGCAGTGTTTACATTTAACCTCTTTTTGTTTGGTGTCATCTTCACTAAAGCCACAATGTAGCCAAACGACAGACACGCCGTTTTTCTTTGGTACAAGCTACTGGAGTTGCTGAATCGGCTCGGATTTTGCATTTGCCTCCATGTTGCAGATGCACCTTCCTTTTGTCTTTCATCGTCACCATTCCTCCCTTCTCAGGTAACCCTTCAATGTGGAGATGGAATTTCGGGGGGCTGTAAAGGTGGAGATGACAGCTGCATGTCTCCTCTCCTGTTCCTCAGACCCCCATATCCCACTCTTGCCTGCTGTCCCCCCTACCTCGCTTGCCTACCCCAAGGAAGGACAGCTGCCCAGTCTATATTTAAACCTTGCTGGGGCTGGCAGCTCCTCCCGCTGGCCAGTGACGGGGCTTTTCTCTGTGTGTGGGGCAATCCCACCCAGGAAGCCCAACTCCGAGGAGAGGGTAGGAGCGAGAGGAGAACAGCAGCGGCAGAACGCGGAGCTGTAGCCCACCAGGACCAGGCTGAACACAGGGAGACCCACCAGCGCCGCCCTGGTGGAATACAGTGTGGGGAGGTCATCTCTGTTGTTCCTTTGGCTTGAAACACGCACTGGTCAACATGGAAGGCAATAAAGAGGTGCCTCTGACCTCCTACCTTCTGGATGAGGAGGAACTGAAGAGGAAGCAGCGGGAGAAACTAAAGAAGCTGCAGGCCACAGGAGGAAACCCCCGGCCGCCCCGGTCCCTCTTCTGCCTGACACTGAAGAACCGCTTTCGCAGGAAGTGCATCAGCATCGTGGAGTGGAAGTATCCTTTCCTGGGCCTGAGACCCACACACACACAGTAACTGTATGGCAGAAGCAGACTGAGCATGTTGGAGGGAGACCATTGCTTTGCCTCTGGCTCTTATGTCTGATCCCTCAGCTTGGCTCAGCAGGGAGCCCATATACTGTAGCTCAGTAACACGAGTTATAGAGTGCAGAGAGAATTAGGCCAGATGTAATGTAATGTCACATGCTACACATACCACGTATAGCACATGGGCGGAAAAGATCCTCAAGACCCAAGCTTAGGGCCTTCATCAGGCTTTAAGTTTTTTAATAAACATAGGAAAAAAAGAACAGAAATACTTTCAATTGATATGAAAATTAAATTTCAGGAAAATTGTGTGATGTTGTAAGGCACAGTTGCTCCACAGCCATTTCTGTTTTAAGGCATCTTACAGGAGCAACACTACACAGAGAGAGATGAGAATCAAGAATCAGTCTATTTGCAACACTATAAATAGATGTTCTTCAAGGGACCATCCATTTGGTAGTAATCTAATAGGCCACTTGTTTGATGGTTCATCCCTCTGCAGGCACATCTATAATCTGAAAATTCTGCCAAATGTCTAATGGACATTTTAAGGTCTTTGTTGCTCTCTGTAGCCAGGCAATCAATTACTAAGCCGTGAGCCCTTTACTTTTCGCTGTTTGACTGCTTATCTGTGGATTAAAGTGACGCTATTCCAGGATGCTGTTAAAACTGCAGTGGGTAAAGCCCTTTAACTCAGTGATAAGTGGCTGACCGGACTGCTTTCCATTTTCGTTGTGGAATGAACCACCCAAAAATACTACTGCGCAGTTGGCAGTCTTTATAGTAATACCCTATGACATTTCTGCTGGTCAATTACTTTTAATCCAGTTGGGTGATACAGTATATTGCTTTTGTGTGATTTCAGTTGGGACCTATATTATTGATCTAGTAACACATGACCAAAGGATTTCAAGCCTGACCAGTTATGCTGGTGTTTTTGGAAAAATGTTTGTTGTTTGTTCTCTGAAGGACTTGGCACATTTTACATGTTTTCAGAGCCTTCAAGAAATATCTCTGTATTGACCAAATGAACAGTCCCCCACGACCCCTATTGTTCTTTAAATAGAAATGTTTCAGTGTATTAATAAAGGTTGCTTTTACAGTAAGTGAGGTACTTGAGCAAAACAGAGAAAGATGGGATACTGATTCTTTAGATTACATGAAAGCCGTTTACAGAAAATACATTTTTGGAAAAAGGGTAATGGAAATGGTTTGATTGTATTAAGAAGGCCTGCAGCTGTTCTCCAGTGTCACTGCCTAGAATCAGACACTGAGCTGAGCTGGCAGGATTCTTACAGAGGGCCCTCTAGTGGCGGACATGTGCATACGCTCAGAGTGAGGCAGGTGGGAGATTGATGATGTGTTTGGGGTGTTGCGTTACAAACAGGCTGCAGGAGTCAGAGCCGAGTGCTTATTTTCAGAGAACCATCACGGCTGAGTCCAATATGGCACACTGGACTTGTTTTAGGCAAAAGAGGAGGGTTTCCATTGGCCAAGAGCCTGGGTGAGAGGTAGACAGTACGTCTGACTGTGCAATTGTACCTTGAAGACCCTTAATGCACTAAACGAGAGAATGAATGACATTAAGTGTGGAAAAGTACCTGGAAGCTAAGAATGAGTTGCACATCAACAGTTGTGTCCACAAAATCAATTTATATACCACTTACCATGGGCATTGACTTTGCTGGGATGCATGATTATTAATAGACTTTCTGGTGTCACGGGCAGAGCAAAGCAGACACCACAACTGCCTGAGCCAAGATACGGCTTAACGCTTTACCTAGTTGCTACTAGAGTCAGTCACAGGGAATACTGTCAAATATTGGCAGTAACATGACAGAAGTACATTGGAAACACATTCGGAATATTACTACAATAGGAGCTATAAAATTGGCTATAAAAGTTGTTTTTTATTCAAACCTTCAAATCCTGGTTTTAATATGATGATGACGTGTGCACTGTGCCTACACCTTTTCCTGAGCCCAGGCCCCCAGGCCCTTTGAGATCATCATCCTGTTGGCCATCTTTGCCAACTGCATTGCGCTGGCCGTGTTCTCGCCCATGCCTGAGGAGGACACCAACAGCGGCAACGCCAAACTGGTGAGTCACCTCTGAGGACTGCACCCTGTCAGACCCGCATGGCTGACTTAGCCCAAGGGTGCATGTGCTTTATGCGGGACAGTCTGCATCCAGGTCATACACTTTATTAGGATCAGGTTGTCGATGGCCTTACTTAGCTTGGCTTCATGTGCTACATTTAGTATAGCTCAGATATGTATCATCCATTGTCCACTTTAAGGCACAGCAGGTGGTGTGGTGGTTAAGGAGATTCAGTAATATCTCTCTACTGGGAAATGAGCAACATCCTTTAGAATTTAACCTATAATAAGTATTCAGACCCCTCTAATCCACAAGCACTAGAAGGCTTACTGCATCTGAACTATAGGCCGTCTCTTGGTAATGATATTTGGTAACAATATTATTTTAAATTTATCACTACAAAGAAATATAATTCCTGAAATGTTGAAATCAGTAAATGAAATTGAAAATCAGTCGATTCCGGTTCCTGGCCAGTCGATGGGTGCGTCTCTAGATATAAAAGTCACATTATTTCGACTTGTTTAGCTGACCCAGTCAAAGAGGCTTCCAGTTTTATGCATTTATAAAGCTGGACACCTTCAAGTGACGTAGCCAGCAGATGGAACATGGACCAGTAATCTCCAGTCACTGCACTCAATCACTACACCACCTGCTGGCTCAAGTAAACAAAAACATGGTTATAGGTTACTGAAGGTACTTTAGAGTGTCAGTCACAGGGAATACTGTCAAATATTGGAAGTAACATGACAGAAGTACATTGGAAACACATTTGGAATATTACTACAATAATAGGAGGTAGAGCTTTATTGGCTATAAAAATATTTATTATTATTATTATTATTATTATTATTATTATTATTATTATTATTATTATGGGAGTAGTTCAAATTATATCACAAAACAAAAGGTGGTTGGTACACTGTGCAAGGTTTTGAAAACACACCGCAGTGGCGCCAGCGCCATACGCGAGCACCTGGAAACACACCGCGGTGGCGCCAGCGCCATACGCGAGCACCTGGAAACACACCGCGGTGGCTCCAGCGCCATACGCGAGCACCTGGAAACACACCGCGGTGGCGCCAGCGCCATACGCGAGCACCTGGAAACACACGGGCGCTATTCTGGTCGATGGATCGCCAGAGTAGGCAAAACCACCCTCAGTGTTGTCTGTTCATGTTTATTAAATTACCATTAGTACAGAGAGCTTTTTTATATCTTTAGTTCTTGTGGCTGCTTAGTTCACTCATAAAGTTGTTTGCTTGCTACCGGAGAATCTCTATTGAAAAACTGTTTGAGAAATTTTTTAGGCTAAAATTTGGGCTTATTCCATATTGATTGACAGTGCCAATATGTGTGTGAGGTCCTGCATGGTGTGGGGACCAGTGTTACTATCTAAAGATCTACAAACTAAAACTGAAACGAAAACAAACACTAAATAATTCATGAACTAAAATAAAAATTAGAACTATATTTACCAAAAAAACTTGCCGAACTTTAATCTGCAAACAGTACTGCCACCCCACTACCAGCATATTACCTGGTTTAACTACAATATCTCCTCGTTTTAAATAATGTCATGGCTGCTGTGCTGTCTGTCCCTTTCTTCACCACACCTTCAGTGCTTCTCTCTTCCATAGTATAACAAAGCAGTCGCATATGGTGTGCTTACCTAACCAAATTTAATGAGCATAAGGATATGCCAAATTTAAACAGATTACTAACTTTTGGGTATCACAGTAAGTCTGTATAGTGCCAAAATGCCAGCATCCATTATCTTAATCCCTGTAATGACATACACTTTGTTTGTCACGATGTGGGAAGGACGGAAGCGAAGGTGTGGGGAAAAAATAAAGGGACTTTATTCAAAACTAAACACTACATGCAAGGCAAAAGGAAATGGACTGTGAGGGGTCAAAACTGGGTCAGGAGAGTGCACATGCAGACAGTAACATTTCAATGACCGGACTGGGGAGCTCAGAACAGGGCGGCACTATATACACTACAGATGAGGGAGCAGACGAGAGGCACCTGGGATCATCCATACGAGGGCTGTAACGAGAGGCACCTGGGATCATCCATACGAGGGCTGTAACGAGAGGCACCTGGGATCATCCATACGAGGGCTGTAACG
>JAODJU010000118.1:331627-346893 GCA_026776725.1 Gnathonemus echidnorhynchus
CACTGTATAACAATCTGCTTTCCTCAGCAGCTACATTAGGTGCTCTGTAACAAACACCGACAATTAGGCTATTTGAGTTTCTAGCATCTAATTCTAATAAGACTGGTTTGATTGGTTTAACTGACCTTTACTTTTCTTTGATTTGAATATGTGGCCTCTTTGAGCTGAGATTCAGCACCTGTAATGTAACGAAACTGCTTTTTGCATTTTTAGGAGAGCCTGGAATACGTCTTCCTGTTCCTATTCACAGTAGAGTGCTTCCTCAAGATAATATCCTATGGTTTCCTCTTTCATGAAGGGGCCTATTTGCGGAATTGTTGGAACATATTGGACTTTGTCATCGTCTTCATGGGGTAAGGTGAACCCAGCAGGAGGTGGAACCAGCTGCAGTGCACCTAGATTTATG
The DNA here is from genome assembly GCA_026776725.1 of Gnathonemus echidnorhynchus. Lineage (NCBI taxonomy): Eukaryota > Metazoa > Chordata > Actinopteri > Osteoglossiformes > Mormyridae > Gnathonemus > Gnathonemus echidnorhynchus. Next base: position 332,034 of record JAODJU010000118.1, read on the forward strand.
ATACACTTGTAAAGTTTCCAGTATAATTCATTGTCTGATATCGAGTGCTGTGATGTCATCTGACCCAATGATCTGTGAATGGTGGCTTTCCTGTTTCTACTGATGTCACACTTTGTGATGTTTCTCCATTCTCCACCATACCCATCTACAGGCTTTTCACCCTTGCAGTGGACACTATAAACACAATTTCCGGAGTCCCAGCAGAAAAGGGAGGGGGCTTTGACTTGAAGGCCCTGAGAGCTTTTCGAGTCTTGCGGCCTTTACGCCTCGCCACTGGTGTCCCCAGTAAGATCCCTTCCCTTCACCACCAAACCATTGTTTTCCTTTTGTTTCTACCCTTCTCAGTTTAATGTAATCTCTAAATGTACTTTTGAGCTTGCACTTGCTTGGGGTTTGGTAATTAACTGGTAAATGATAGTTAAGGAGTGTAGGAAAATGGTAAGTATAGGAATCAGTGGCCTTGGGAGACTTGGTGTTAACCATGTTAACAATGTTAGTAAATGTCTCATTGTTGCACTCCAGGCTTGCAGGTGGTGATGAACTCCCTCTTCAAATCCATGCTACCTCTCATGCACATTGCCCTGCTGGTATTCTTCATGGTGACCCTCTATGCCATCGTGGGTTTGGAATTGTTCAAGTGCAAGATGCATAAGACCTGCTACTACATTGGCACGGGTTAGTGGGCTGGGGTTAATGGAGCAGGACAGGACAGTGGACAGAGGGGCTTCTTGCTCAGGTTACTGGGGTGATGGATACCACTGGAAGTCAGCCTGCATCTTCATTGGCGATAGTGCTACCTTTAGCTCTTAATGGCTCCTGATGTCCTGACTCCTTTGGTACCCAAGCAGCAGCCAGACTCCACAACTCGGCCCTTCACTTCCCTAGCCACTCTTTGTCCATTTTCAGTAACCCAAATGGATCTAGGGTTCCTATGGCAGGGAGCATGTGGAATAAAGTAACAGACATCCTTGGCATCTAAGCTTTTTAAAAGCCTCTTATTGGGAACAGAGCATTCCTTCTACAGGATCAGCAAGTGGTCTTGGCCTCCATAACTTGCTGCTCCTTTTCTCTGTCAGATATTATCGCCACGGTGGACAATGAGAGGCCATCTCCCTGCGCACAGGCTGGCGAAGGGCGTCGTTGCACCATCAATGGGTCAGAGTGTCACCCAGGCTGGCCTGGCCCAAACCATGGCATCACCCACTTCGACAACCTGGGCTTTGCCATGCTGACCGTCTTCCAGTGCATCACCATGGAAGGCTGGACTGACGTGCTCTATTGGGTATGTAGCAGCCTCTTACCTTCCTTGTCCTGGTTCTCGTGACTTTAATAACTAGCCCCATCAGTATTTTGTCCTGTGCCTCACAAATGAGTTCTGTCTTTTTATCTGTGTATGTTCCCTAGACATGCTTAAGCCCACAGCCCCTTCCTGATGCTGTATCCTGCAGCTTACCTAACAAGCTGTCTGCATGGGCTTCCTTAACCCTAACCCTAAACCTAACCTAACCCTAAACCTAGCCCTTCTCCATAGGGCTGTGTCCACCTAGTGACCAGTGTGTTGATGATTAAACATGGTTCTGAGTTACATCATTGGTAAAGCAACTAGTTGCATTCTGGTTCTGCCTGATAGCTGACAAACCCCCCTCTCTGTTCATTATGCATTACAAGTCATTCACTAATAGGACAAAATCAGATTACTAACTAGCTATCTTCTTGTGTCCTGCAGGTGAATGACGCCATAGGCCCGGAGTGGCCCTGGCTTTATTTTGTCAGCCTCATCCTCTTGGGCTCCTTTTTTATCCTCAACCTGATTCTTGGTGTGCTCAGTGGGTCAGTGACTTCTGCTGACTAGAGGTCATATTGAGGTGCCACTCCTGTTTTCCTGGGTGTCCTTCTCATTTTCTCCCCCGTCTGTTCCAGGGAGTTCACGAAAGAACGGGAAAAGGCCAAGTCACGCGGTGAATTCCAGAAGCTTCGCGAGACGCAGCAGTTCGATGAAGACCTGAAGGGCTATATGGACTGGATTACCCAGGCTGAGATCATGGACACTGACCAGGAGGGACAAGGTAGATCGCTAAAATGTAGTGACAGGGCCAGCGATTACATCAGCATATCTATTCACAGTGAACCAAAATATTTGCATTTCATAGTCACATGATGATATTTGTCATCACAGGGCTATCTCACAGTTTATCTGCGTCGGTGCATCAGTGAATTTATGCTGTGTGTCACAGTGCATTTGCGTCGCTGTGTCTATGAAATTCTGCCGTTTGTCATGGTGGTACAGAGAAGGACGAGAGGGATGTGATGGAGAGAGAGTGGAGGGTGAGTGAGGGATGTGATGGAGAGAGAGTGGAGTGTGAGAGGGATGTGATGGAGAGGGAGGGGAGCATGAGTGAGGGATGTGACAGAGGGAGGGGAGCGTGAGTGAGGGATGTGACAGAGGAAGGGGAGCGTGAGCGAGGGATGTGACAGAGAAACGGGAGTGCAAGTGAGGGATGTGACAGAGGGAGGAAAACATGAGCGAGGGATGTGACAGAGGGAGGGAAGCGTGAGCAAGGGATGTGACAGAGAAATGGGAGTGCAAGTGAGTGATGTGACAGAGGGAGGAAAACATGAGTGAGGGATGTGACAGGGAGGGGAGTGCGAGTGAGGGATGAGATGAAGAGGGAGGGAAGCGTGAGTGAGGGATGAGATGAAGAGGGAGGAAAACATGAGTGAGGGATGTGACAGGGAGGGGAGTGCGAGAGTGGAGAGGGTGTGGAGCTGGAGCAATCTTTTATTTTCTTTTAACAAATGAGAGTAATATCTTTAAATGAGATTTCCTGCCATGAATCAGTTTATTTTACATACATGAAATCACAAGTGAACCCGGAACATATAGTAACAAAAAGAACATTACATTGGCACAATTAGTTCACAAAATAATGATACCAGAAGTTCACACACAAAATCTTTTTGATGTAGTAAAAATGACTCCATTTGTTTTGTTTTTTTGTCAGGACTTCTGCCAAAGGAGGGCGGCTCAGACACTGAGAGTCTGTATGAAATGGAGGGTCGGAGTCGTTTGCTGTATTACTAGTGAGTATTTCCAGCAGAGTCGCCTGGAATGTATCACTGACAAACAAGAAGAGCTGACAGAAGCCAAAGCAGCTGCCCGGATTCCCTGAGCTGCTTCTTAGTTTTCTTCTCACTGCAGCCATCGCTCGCGTCACTGGAACCGTTTCTTCCGGCGGGAGTGTCGCTCCTGGGTGAAATCCCGCGTCTTTCACTGGCTGGTGGTCCTGTTGGTGCTCCTCAACACTTTGGTCATTGCCACTGAACACCACCACCAGCCTGAGTCACTTACCATTGTACAAGGTACAGGAGCCTAAAGAGATCTTTTGTTTTGCCTCTGTAACCTTGTTGTCTGATATTAGTTTGCCATCTTTGTCAACTTGTTTGCATTCGCCCTTCTGTTACTGTGCAGCTCATTTGTGGCTATTGTTACATAACTATCTATAGTGCCCCTGCACTGATTTTCACTTCCTATTTTGGGATCACAGAGACGGCCAACAAGGTGCTGCTGTCGCTGTTTGCCGTCGAGATGTTCCTGAAGATGTATGCTTTGGGACTTCCTGCCTACTTTGTGTCGCTCTTCAACCGCTTTGACTGCTTCGTGGTGACCGTGGGCATCTTGGAGCTGCTGCTGGTGCGGATGGATATCATGACGCCCCTGAGCATCTCGGTGCTGCGTTGCTTCCGCCTGCTTCGCCTCTTCAAGGTCACAAAGTAAGCCAAGTGCCAGCGGCTTCGCAAGACTCAAAAATAGGGAGCATTCCAGGAATCGTAAATTCACGCTTTATTGCTGTTCGGCATCACTTAAAGGATATGTGAGCAATTAAGAAGGTTGTGTGGTGTTTTCCTGTGAATTTATTTTTTATGCTAACTGAGGACATGTAATACTGTTTAGATGAAGAATTTTTCTTAGGAAGAAATTAACATAATTCAGGCCATAAAGGACAATGGGCATTATTTAAACCAGTATAATAACTCTTCTGAAAACCTTAAATATCTACCTCCAGGCAATATTTAGTGTTTTTATAAAATTAAGTCAAACTCCTGTTACTTTCCTAGCTACTGATAAACCTTCAGTGATTCTGTGACTTTCCTTCTCAGCTTGAACCTTTCTGCCTCTCTTCAGGTACTGGAAGTCCATTAGCAACCTGGTGGCCTCCCTGCTTAATTCGGTGCGCTCCATCGCCTCGCTGCTGTTGCTCCTCTTCCTCTTCATCGTTATCTTCTCCCTGCTGGGCATGCAGGTGTTCGGGGGCAAGTTCAACTTCCCCGAGTATCAGGTTCGGCGCAGTAACTTTGACAGCTTCCCCCAGGCTCTCATCACAGTGTTCCAGGTATGAGAATGATCAACTTTCAACAATACCACAAAAACAAAGACTTCTGCCTGAGAAATTTATTCGGAACACTAACATAAATTGTTTTTTTCTTTTAAAAAATGGGGTCAGTTAACAGTAGAACAAAATAAAAACACATTCCAAACAGCAAACAAAATTTCAGGTTTAAGCCAATTCTGGCCCATTATTTTACCGGCCCAGAGAGTACAGTATGGACAGTGTGCTTTCCTGCCTGTAAAATTTATGGTTTAACTCACATTATTAAATAAAAATAAAAATATTTAAATAAATAAAATTAAATTAAATAAAAAATATTTAAAGCATAAATTACCCAGAAATGAAAGGAATCGTGGGGCTTTTAAAAGAAGGCAGGATGTGAGGTCACATCTCTCTTTCCCTGCCCTGTGTAGGTCCTCACTGGAGAGGACTGGGATGCTGTCATGTATGATGGGATCCGGGCCCATGGCGGGCCGGACTTCCCCGGGATACTGGCCAGCATCTACTTCGTCATCCTCTACATCGTCGGCAACTGTATCCCTGACAACCAAGCCGACAGGGCTCAGGAACAAGCTTATATTTTTTCTTTTAATGTTATTGTTAGTTCAAGAGTGATACTGTTAACGTGTTCCCATAACAGTTTGCGATTGATTTTATGGTTGTTGTGTGGGAGTGAGGAGACATGGTGGTGTGGTGGTCAGCGCTGTAGCCTCACACCTCTGGGCAGAAGGGTTCAGGTTTCCTCCAGGTACTCCAGTTTCCCCTGCAGTCCAAAAACATGCTGAGGTGGATTGGAGTTGCCAGATTGTCCGTGGGTATTTTTGCTGTGATGGGTTGGTGCCCAGTCCTGGGTTACTCCATGCCTTGCTCCCATGCTTCTGGGACTGGCTCCAGACTCCTGCGACCCTGCACTCGACAAATGTGTACAGAAAGTAGATGGGGAATGATACTGTCGGTGTTGGTGCAAGAATATCGATGTTAGTTTTGTTAATGTGTGTTCCTGTATCTTGCGAGTGTTTGTGATGCTTTTATGAGATATTTTTCTCAAGACTATTAGCATCTTCCTTTAAACTTACCAAGTGTTGATGTATCAGCAGTCAAATGCATTTCATTAATAGATACATTTCTGAGTTACATTGTCAGAGAAGTGAACAGGTTCCACGCAGGTGTGCAGACAGCTCTACCTCCTGACCTGTGTTTCCCTTGACCCCAGTCGCCCAGTCATCCTTCTGAATGTGTTCCTGGCCATTGCCGTGGACAACCTGGCCGAAGCAGAGAGTCTCACTTCTGCCCAGAAGGAGAAGGCAGAGGAGAAGAAACGCCAGAAACTGCTCCGGTGAGTGGAGCTTGATGTCATATTACGCTTACAAGCAGGCCCAAGATATACACCTTTTATACAAACGTCGATAGAACTTTAGATGACTTGTGTTTGCTGAATCTACTGGGATTGCACTGCTAAGATGAATGCAGATCAGCCATCAAATGCACAGAATATAGTGTCTTGAAGCAGCTGAATGATAATACAAGTTTTTCTGTGGCAGAGGCAACGTTCCACAGAAGACTGACGAGGACAGGGCCCTGATGGTGAAGAAGCTGGCTGAGCAGAGGGCCAAAGCTGAAGGGATGCCCACCACAGCCAAGGTCAGCCCCGTGGATGCTGTACAAAACAGGCTGAGTGTCGACGGTGTAGCGACAGTGACGTCATTTTATAAAAATATGAGAGCAAGATATTAAAGATAAAACAAAGAACTGCCCAGTAACAGCAAATGATTTAGTACATTTATTCATTTCAGCTGAAAGTGGATGAGTTTGAATCAAATGTCAAAGAGATCAAGGATCCTTTTCCGCCAGCTGATTTCCCAGGTATCTAGCTGTTCTCCATTGTGAGATGCTATGCATTGCTTATACCGCAGCGCTGATAAATTCTCAAATCTGATTGGTTAATTGGGTGTTGATTAATTTCCTGTAACTGCATGCCTAGTACCACAGTAGTAATCCTTAATTCTAACAAGGGCTGTGCGATATGACCAAAATCTCATGTCCCGTTATTAATCAATTCCCAATAACGATGTATATTACGGCTGCACCTGGTATTTTTGGATTTTTTCCACAGATCAGTTACAGTAGGAGTTGGACAAAAATCTGCAAACATAAAGGAGTGAGGTCACAAATGTAACGCGATCCACAAATAGACAGGAAGTGATCCACAAACGTGCAAAACCCTTTTCATGTGTACAAATCGCTCTCTTTTTTTGTGGATATGATTTTACACAACACAAATAACAAATACATATTTCTGAATACTTAACTATTCATGGCTCATAGTACATATTTATGGATTATCTTCAGTCAGTTACAAATAATAAAGTCCAATAAAAACTTACATGCAAGTGCCACATCCCATGTGCTTGCAAAACTGTCATCCAAATGATGAAGAAATTATACCATATGCAGTGCATTCTGCATCACCATGAAATAAACAATAGAGCATAATATGAAACGATAGACATTTTTATTTCATCTTCCAATATATCGTCATATCGATCAGCCCTAATTCTAATGTTACCTAAAATTTCAGACGTAGACCACAATTTAAAAAAACAGAAACTATAAAAACAAAGATACTGCTACAGATCACCTAGACAGTAACCTAGACCAGGACCTGTCAGTGATTAAATACCAAAATGATTTAGTGATAAACAAGATGGTACACAAGTCCAGCTTTAATAATTGGTAAACAGTAAATAAGTCATGTTTTACCCATAGTACAGCTGAATACCAAGAGGTGCATGAAGTTAAATTAATAAAATAATGGCTTTATTAACATATGTTCATTGTCTGTATATCGCCTGTACTAATTTGAGAGATACCGTCTGACAGAACCCAAATTCCTGTGTGACTTAACATACTTGCCAAATTTGATTTAATCATATTTGATTCTGATTTAAATTACATTGCCTCCGCTGCCATGCATTTGACAACGTATAATAAACAGCCTGCAGTGCATTAATCTGCTTGTAACACAGTCATTACATATTTGGCACATCTACCAAAGACTGGTCTTTTGGCTTATCAGTGGTTTTAGATTTGCCTAGTACATATTACATGTAATTTCTTACAATGATTTAAAAGCTGAAAAAGGACGTCACCCATGAGGATTGAAGGAGGTTTTCTCCCTTTGCATCTCACCACCCCTGCCTTCCTGGTTGCCTAGGTGACGACGAGGAGGAGGAGCCAGAGATCCCCCTAAGCCCCCGCCCCCGGCCCATGGCTGACCTGCAGCTGAAGGAGAAGGCGGTGCCGCTCCCCGAGGCCAGCTCTTTCTTCATCTTCGGGCCCCAGAACAAGTAAGCTGCTGTTTATGTTCTCTAACCAGAAAAAGTAGAACCTGTTTAGAGTGGTTCTCTAGTGAGCTTCTTAGAACATTTTGGGGCTGTGGCTTGTCAGAATGTAATAACATGCACAAGACAGACAAACCTCAAGGACCGAAAGTGGAGGTTTCCTCAAAGGAGGAAGGAGGAGGGAAACCAGAACCTTCCATTTCCCGTTGTCTGTTTGTATGCCCTCATGCCTCTGGCAGGGAGTTCCGGAACCAGCCGTAATGACTTCTCTGTTTCTGCTTAGGTTACGCAAGATTTGCCACCGGATCATTAACGCCACCCCCTTCACCAACTTCATCCTGCTTTTCATCCTCCTCAGCAGCATCTCCCTGGCAGCCGAGGACCCCATCGACCCCAAATCCTTCCGGAACGAGGTCTCAATTGCTGTCAATTTATACCGACTGTCCCATAAAGATGATATCCCAAAAAAAGCTGGAAGTTTAGGCAAATATTGTAATACTGTCACATAATACATTATTTCCAAAGTAACAGTGAGCAGACAGGGTCTGTGTGTGAGATGTTTTCATGTTCTCCCCCTGCAAACAGGCACACTGGTGTGTATTAATCACCAGCAGAGTGTAAGTGCCTCCTGTCCAGGGTTTTCTCCTGCCTGGTGCCCTTTGCTGCTGGGCTGGACCCAGAACCCCATCACTTGTACTTGATATGTGTTTGATCTATGAGTTCTAGTGCTGTTTTTATGTTTACAGGTAATTATAGGTAAGTAATTGCAGTAAATTACTAATTTAGCTAATTAAGACTGAGCAGTGAAACCAATGAAACAGACAGATGGACTTCCGATTTGAAAGCCCTGATTCAGAGTTTGTCCTTAGAGGAATGTGTTAAACTTGTATGGACAGCAGTGTATGTCATTGTTGGAGTTCCCTAACGGGCCTCTTTATCTCTGACCAGATCTTGGCTTACGCAGACATTGTGTTCACGTCGGTATTCACCGTGGAAATCGCACTAAAGGTACAATAATCAGCACATTGTCAGTCATATTGTATTATTAAATTATTACGATCCTCAACAGAATGTTTCATCAAAATGAACTTGCACCAGCTTAAAGTCTTTACACTGTTATCCATTTCTGTGCTTCAATTATTTGATGAAGTAAATATATTAAGCAGCATGACCAATACTGTATGTTGTTAAGCACACTGTTCTTAAAACTCACTGGCTACCACGTTATTGTGAGCGGAGCTGACGCCATGTGGCCAAACTGTTCCCCTGTCACATGAGTGCTGTAATCGCAGATGATTACATACGGTGCCATCCTGCACAAGGGCTCCTTCTGCCGCAACTCATTCAACATCCTGGACTTGATTGTGGTGGTTGTGTCTCTGCTATCCATGGGAATGGAGTGAGTTAACTTTTATGCATTTAGTTTAGTTTGCCTTTTATTGTCCAAATGGTCAGTGGCCACGTAACCATTTCGTTGTGACCTTCTAACTGTACCCACTCGTCGCCTGGCCTGTGTAGCCATACAATCTAACAACCAAGACAGTAGGACCATGTGCTGATGTGGCCATGACCAGCTGCCCATTGTTAGAGTGTGATGGCATCACCGTAACCTTATTACTATGTGCTCTGTCCACGGCAGGTCCAGCGCCATCTCGGTGGTGAAGATCCTCAGGGTTCTGAGGGTGCTCCGGCCCCTGCGGGCCATCAACCGCGCCAAAGGGCTCAAGGTGGGTTCAGCACACACTCCCAGAAACACTGCGGCAAAATCACAAGCTCTCTGCATGCAAATAACACCTCTGACTGTAGTGGTGTTTCCCAGTCTGGTCCTCAGGGCCCCACAGACAATCAGAAACATGGACTGTCTGGCAGGGAGCTGGAAGGGAGCAAAAATGTGGGCTGTCTGGCAGGGAGCTGGAAGGGAGCAAAAACGTGGACTGTCTATGGGTCCCTGAGGACCAGGTTGTGAAACACTGATCTATAGCAATACAGGCTATTGGCTGAGCAATCAGTTATTTCCCATACACAGCTCAAGCAGTGGAAAAAAATGTGCTTACACTGCTGACTTATTCCTTTTCATTAACAGTATTACACACACTCACTGCACACAAAGCATAATTTACACATATGTATTTATATTTGCCAGAGAAAATTGTTTTTCAGACTCTAGTTTGGAAAATAAAGCTCTTTATTCAACTACTTTTCTGTTCTTAACATATTTAAATCAGATTCACAGACTTTCAGGAAAGTTTGAAAACTCCTCTCTGCCTTTAAAACCAGGAGAATTAGCATAATTCTACAGGCTGGTTATTGGCATAAACAAATCACTACTTGATCTTGGTCCCAATGAGCAGCATATTTTAAGAATTACATCAATATCATTTCTAAGCAGATGCCTTCATCCAAAGTGACTCACATATCCTTGCATTTATAGATTTATAATATTAATTCCCAACAGTTATAAGTTTAAGAAATCCACGGTATAGACATCACTTATGGGCTCTCCTGCAGTCCTGCCTTTCCATCAACTTTTGGTCCAGTAACTTAATATTCCAAAAGTATTTCAGTATGTAGTATCTTACTACTGTGACGATTTTGGTAACTGTCAAAATGTGATTTTTTTTTTTGGTGTTTCTGTTTCTGGTTGAGTAGCATGTGGTCCAGTGTATGTTTGTGGCCATCAAGACCATAGGCAATATCGTCCTGGTCACCATGATGTTGAACTTCATGTTCTCCTGCATTGGTGTTCAGCTCTTCAGGGTGAGTTGCTGGGTATTCAGACTTTCACAACTTTAAATTTAAAGCCACTGAGCAGAAAAGAGAGCTTTCAGAATGAGGCTTATTAGGAAACAAAACTGTAGTCCTTATATCTTAGTAGTTTTGGTTACAGGTTTCCTTAATGGACTAGCACTGGAACAGTAAGATTCAAGGCTTGATTACTATTACAGCCCAATGTTGATCTCACATCAGTCTTGTGGTATTCATTAACAGATAGTTAAACCATGTCCTGTCTTTTTCTGTTCATAAAGGGCAAGTTTTACCAGTGCACTGACCCATCCAAAACAACGGAGGAAGAATGCCAGTAAGGAAAAAAAAAACATAGATCACATTCTGCACTGTCAAATGCTTGTGGACAGTAGCTTCTCACACATATCCACTGGTGTCTTTGCTGCCCAGAGGGACCTTCATTAGGTACTTAGAGAATTCATTGCAGGAGATGGATCTGCAGAAGCGCAAGTGGGTCAACAGCGACTTCAACTTCGACAGTGTGCCCAGTGGCATGCTGGCCCTCTTCACTGCCTCTACATTTGAGGGTTGGCCCAAGTGAGTATCATGCTAGTTGGGCTCCAGCTACCTCCCCCGCCAAGGGCTGTAGGGCTTTATGTGAAATAAGGGTCCAGAATGGTCTGCGTGCTCATAAGTTCTCTGGGTAAACTATTGACATTGTGTGCTTTTTGTTGACATGAATATTTCACTTTTGGCTTCTTCTCTATTATCCATAAAGGATTTAATCTCTTAAACCCAGTTCTTTTGGTTGTGTTGATCCAAGTCCTCCCAGATGAATGAATATAAATGCTTACATTAAATCAATCTGATTTGTGTGTTTATGGATCTGTTTGCTTAAACATTCGTCCTGTTTTATTAATAGAACAAGTATCCACTAGACGCTCAGTTCATTGTCGCCTTAATGGGAGTGTCTAAATGTGAAGCAGAGGCTTAGGCCCTACCCGCAACCTCTGTGACCTTTGATTGGCCATGTGACTCACAGGCTGCTGTATACAGCCATCGACTCGGACGCAATAGACAGAGGCCCCATCTTCAACAACCGCATAGATGTTTCCATCTTCTTCATTGTCTACATCATTATCATTGCCTTCTTCATGATGAACATCTTCGTCGGCTTCATCATTGTGACGTTCCAAGAGCAGGGCGAGGAAGAATACAAGAATTGTGAATTGAACAAGAACCAGGTACACATTCTCCTTGGTAGGAGGGGCCCCTCCCTTTGTGGCGTCTAGGTTAGTCCACGGCTGGCTGCTTGCTAACGTGACTGCTATTACGATAATTCTCATGCTATTATCCGGGAAAATACACTTAAATACACAACAAAAATGGTTCAAAGGTTAGGGTTAGGGTGACACCACCATTTTATGTGACATTAAACACACAATTGAACAATGAACTGCTCAGTTACCCCAGTGAAATTCTTTTCTGTGATCTTAAGAAGAAATTCAGCTAGCACGTGTACCTGTCTGTGTCCTGTTAGCGGAAGTGTGTGCAGTATGCTCTGAAGGCCCGTCCACTGCGCTGCTACATCCCCAAGAACCCCTGTCAGTACCGTGTCTGGTACATGGTCACATCTTGCTACTTTGAGTACCTGATGTTCTTGCTCATCATGCTCAACACGCTCTGCCTGGGAATGCAGGTAAGGCACAGACGTTTGTTTTCATGAACAGCTGGCCTGACAGACATGTGCAATGTACAGACTTCTGTGTGTGTAACTGCATAAATGGGCTAATACCAATGTAAGGCTGAATCTGAATCAATGAATGCTCGTTATCCAAGGACTTCTGTTTGGTAGCTCAGTTTAGACTGAAATCGAATCTGGATCAACAAACACGTTGCTTTAGGATGTGTGTTTGATGTTGATGGCTTTAGGCTAGCATCTATGAAAAGTTCGAGTTGGAAGTCCCCAAGTCTCACTGCTGTGTGTTATGTGTCCCTTCTGAAATCTTAGCACTGCAACCAGTCGGACTACATCACAAAAGTGTCAAACACACTGAATTTGCTCTTCACCATCCTTTTCACTGTTGAGATGATCGTCAAGCTCATGGCCTTCAAAGCCAAGGTTAGTATTGCTGCATGACACTTGGCGGCTTAGAGGCAGCTTTCAGCTGAGGCTTCATGACTCCCTTGAAGCAGTTGTGGGGATCCACAGAAATGTATTATATCATCCACTTAAATGTTAAAGATCACCCCCGCCCCAAGTCCTAGAGCTAGGGACTCTATAGCTGTATACTTTCATCTGGGGGTTGCTGGTGAAAGAAAGACAATTTCTCCAAAACCAAAGCTGTACCACACCAAACAAATCTCTTACTCCTCAACTGTGGTAACTTTCACACCCCCTCTATCACCAGGGCTACTTTGGAGACCCCTGGAACGTGTTTGACTTTCTTCTTGTCGTTGGTAGCATTGTGGATGTCATCCTCAGCGAGATCGATGTGAGCACTTTGGCCAAGCAGCCTTACACTCACAGCCTTACACTCACAGGCTTACACTCACAGCCTTACACTCACAGGCTTACACTCACAGCCTTACACACACAGCCTTACACACACAGCCTTACACTCACAACCTTACACTCACAGCCTTACACTCACAGCCTTACACGCACAGCCTTACACTCACAGCCTTACACTCACAGCCTTACACACACAGCCTTACACTCACAGCCTTACACTCACAGCCTTACACACACAGCCTTACACACACAGCCTTACACTCACAGCCTTACACTCACAGCCTTACACGCACAGCCTTACACCCACAGCCTTACACTCACAGCCTTACACTCACAGCCTTACACACACAGCCTTACACTCACAACCTTACACTCACAGCCTTACCCTCACAGCCTTACACGCACAGCCTTACACCCACAGCCTTACACTCACAGCCTTACACTCACAACCTTACACTCACAGCCTTACACTCACAGCCTTACACACACAGCCTTACACTCACAACCTTACACTCACAACCTTATGCTGACAGCCTTACACTCACAACCTTATACTCACAGCCTTACACTTGGTCTGATGCTGACAGCCTTACATTAACAGCCTTTCACTCACAGCCTTACACTCAGTCTTACACTCACAGCCTTACACTCACAGTCTTACACTCACAGCCTTACACTTGGTCTGATGCTGGCAGCCTTACACTCACAGTCTTACACTCACAGCCTTACACTCACAGTCTTACACTCACAGCCTTACACTTGGTCTGATGCTAACAGCCTTACACTCACAGCCTTATACTCACAATCTTACACTCACAGAATCACGGTCCCCAGACCCCTCCCTTGTGTACTTGACTGCTATTTCTCTCTTTCCATCTTCACAGCATCTATCTTCTCTGTCTTTATTATCCTCTCCGCTTTTTCCCTTCTCCTATCCTACAGTATATTATCATACTTTCCATTGTAATACGCCTACTCTCACCTCACTATTCCATTTGATTGGTTCTTATGCTACCCCACTCTGTTCTGATTGGTTCTCATGCTGTGCCTGCTCCATTCTTCCTTCCAGAATGCCCTTGCTGCCAGTGGAGGACTGTACTGCCTGCAGGGCTGCACTGTAACTATCTGCTCTCACACTGCATGGGCCATGTGTGAGGCCATCATCATTTGGATTGTGTGCTTTGGTTGGTTATGCTTCTTGGCCACCTGTTTTTGGGCCATGCATTTAGATTAACTTTTAAACTCGGCTGTTCGCTGAGATGGCATGTAACATTTTAGATGACAGCACCTCTGAATACCTGATCTGTGCAGCCTGCCTATTAACCTGTTAACTGTTAACTGTTAATTTGTGTCAAAATCAAATTCTTGCCTCATCGTGTGTACAGATCCTCATTTATCTTACACTATATATAAAAGAGAACTTTCAAAAAATATGTTTGAAAATTTGGCACGTGTACCTGTCTGGACCTTGATTTTTGCACTGGTGTGCTGTCATGTTGGAACATTAAGAGTGCCATCCTCAAACTGTTCCCACAAGGTTGGGACCATGAAATTGTCCAAAATGGCTTTGAATGCTGCAGCATAAAGAGTTCCTTTCACTGGAACTAAGGGGCCAAGCCCAAGCCCTGAAAAACAACCTCACACCATAATCCCCCCTCCACCAAACTTTATACTTGGCACTATGCAGTCAGGCAAGTACTGTTCTCCTGCCAACCGCCAAACCCAGAGTCGTCCATCGGATTTCCAGACAGAGAAGCGTGATTCATCACTCCACAGAACACGTCTCCACTGCTCTGGAGTCCAGTAGCTTCCACTTTCAGAGGTGGACATTTCAGGTCCAGAAAGTAAAAATCCAAACCAGGATTTTGTTTCAACCAACCAGTTGAGTACTC
>JAODJU010000118.1:359597-380084 GCA_026776725.1 Gnathonemus echidnorhynchus
ACTCCCCCCCCGCCACACCCCTGTACCTCCAGTATGCCCCGCTTTCTCTCCACAGCTGCAGGTCCATCAGCCCCCCCAACTAGCACGGTGTAGCAGTCCCGGCAAACGCGGTTCACTCGGTTGCCGTCATACTGCAGGGCCGCCTTGTAGTCCGAGCATCTCCAGCACACCACCTGTGTTACACAAAATATGTCACAGAGGCAGAAAGGTGAAGATTGTGCAGACCAGATCAGACCAGATCAGATCAGATCAGATCAGACCAGATCAGATCAGATCAGATCAGACCAGATCAGATCAGACCAGATCAGATCAGACCAGACTGCATTCCTCCAACATGTTTATGATCAAACACAGCTTAGACAGTGCATCCGGAAAGTATTCACAGCGCATCACTTTTTCCACATTTTGTTATATTACAGCCTTATTTCAAAATGGATTAAATTCATTTTTTCCACAAGATTCTACACACAACACCCCATAATGACAACGTGAAAAAAGTTTACTTGAAATTTTTGCAAATTTATTAAAAATAAAAAAGCTGAGAAATCACATGTACATAAGTATTCACAGCCTTTGCCATGAAGCTCAAAATTGAGCTCAGGTGCATCCTGTTTCCACTGATCATCCTTGAGGTGTTTCTGCAGCTTAACTGGAGTCCACCTGTGGTAAATTCAGTTGATTGGACATGATTTGGAAAGGCAAACATCTGTCTATATAAGGTCCTGCAGTTGACAGTGCATGTCAGAGCACAAACCAAGCATGAAGTCATAGGAATTGTCTGTAGACCTCCGAGACAGGATTGTCTCGAGGCACGAATCTGGGGAAGGTTACAGAAAAATTTCTGCTGCTTTGAAGGTCCCAATGAGCACAGTGGCCTCCATCATCCATAAGTGGAAGAAGTTTGAAACCACCAGGACTCTTTCTAGAGCTGGCCGGCCATTTAAACTGAGCGAACGGGGGAGAAGGGCCTTAGTCAGGGAGGTGACCAAGAACCCAATGGTCACTCTGTCAGAGCTCCAGAGGTCCTCTGTGGAGAGAGGAGAACCTTCCAGAAGGACAACCATCTCTGCAGCGATCCACCAAGCCGGCCTGTATGGTAGAGTGGCCAGACGGAAGCCACTCCTTAGTAAAAGGCACATTGCAGCCCGCCTAGAATTTGCCAATAGGCACCTGAAGGACTCTCAGACCATGAGAAACAAAATTCTCTGGTCTGATGAGACAAAGATTGAACTCTTTGGTGTGAATGCCAGGCGTCACATTTGGAGGAAACCAGGCACCGCTCATCACCAGGCCAATACCATCCCTACAGTGAAGCATGGTGGTGGCAGAATTATGCTGTGGGGATGTTTTACAGCGGCAGGAACTAGGAGACTAGTCATGATAGAGGGAAAGATGACTGCAGCAATGTAGAGAGACATCTTGGATGAAAACCTGCTCCAGAGCGCTCTTGACCTCAGACTGGGGTGACGGTTCATCTTTCAGCAGGACAACGACCCTAAGCACACAGCCAAAATATAAAAGGAGTAGCTTCAGGACAATTCTGTGAATGTCCTTGAGTGGCCCAGCCCAAACTTGAATCCGATTGAACATCTCCGGAGAGATCTTAAAATGGCTGTGCACCGACGCTTCCCATCCAACCTGATGGAGCTTGAGAGGTGCTGCACAGAGGAATGGGCCAAACTGCCCAAGGACAGGTGGCCAAGATTGTGGCATCATATTCAAAAAGACCTGAGGCTGTAATCGCTGCCAAAGGTGCATCAACAAAGTATTGAGGAAAGGCTGTGAATACTTATGTACATGTGATTTTCAGTTTTTCTATTTTTAATCAATTTGCAAAAATCTCAAGTAAACTTTTTTTCACGTTGTCATTATGGGGTGTTGTGTGTAAAATCTTGAGGAAAAAATTAATTTAATCCATTTTGGAAAAAGACTGTAACATAACAAAATGTGGAAAAAGTGATGCGCTGTGAAAACTTTCCGGATGCACTGTATCTCACAACTGGTCTTATAAAATACCAGTCAGTCAGGCTTTTAACAGGCAAGTTCCTATGATGCGTCAATATTTTCTGACAATGAACTTAGATTCTGGAAAGAATCTATCAGAGAGGCGGAAACAAGCTTCACTTCGGCTGGCTGGTAGCCTATTCGTCAGGGATCATGGGATCTTTGACCAAAAGGTCCAAAAGCTGCAAAGGTCCTCATGCACATCTTTAGGGCGCCGTTTCACCTAACTACAGAATTTCCACAGGTGATAAGCCACAGCATAAATAGGCAGCAATTTAATAACACAAGTGATGCATGCAGCTTTGGATGCTAGAATCGATGTATCAGGAACACAGTAATCTCCTCCCAGCAGACGCAGTCTGGGTCCAACCTCAGCAGTCACGGTCGGCAGCAGCAGCTTGCTGAGTCTCACCTGCCCACACGCACGACAGTGGTGCCTTCGGCGAATCAGAGCACTGAACTTTTCCCCGCAGCGCATGCACATGGACACCAGGTTGTCCCGAATCCACTGGGGGGCTCGCTTGCCCAGCTCCTGATGCTCCACCACCTGCCAGTCAGACAGAATTCAGGAAAGTGCCCCACAGGGGGCGCCGTGACTGTGGAACAGCACCCATGATCAAATGACTACAGGCCGCAGAGCTCATAGGACATTTGTGCATTCCAACTGTATGAACTGGTGTTTCACTGCAACTGTAATAACTCAGTTAAATGTTTTTTTTCTCTCTAATTCCTGCCTGGGGCTTCCTTTCCAGTGGACACCTGACCTGCTGCTCCTCTGGACCTGGGCAGCTGACCGCACTCCTGAAACTTTCAGATTTCTTCTCATTCTGCTCGATAGCGCCCTCACAAGCCTGGGACGGATGTTAGACAGAAGTCTGTGGATGGGCTCCCACAATCTTAAACACAATGCAAAATGTCAGGTGGTACCTTAATCCACGCCTCCATATCAGCCTGAGACCTGGCATTCAGCAAGAGAAAAAAGCAAAAAATCAGCTTTAAAGAACAGAACAAACAGATCCCTGTCAGTAACAAAAATGTTTTGAATCATGGCTTACGCAGGACTAAGACCGATTCATTTGGCCCTTGAAAATCCCATAAATTCAAAAATGGGAGATAATTCAGTGGTTTTCACACAAGACTCTCGCCTTTATGAAAAATGAAACAATCCAGACATGTCAGCCACTACAGACTAGACCAGCCATTCTCAACCCATGGGTCGTAACCGTTCTGAAAGGGTCATGAGGCAGAGTTGGAAATGTAAGCATTTTAAAACCAGCAAGCTCCTATACTGCTCCACGATCAGATTTTCCAGCCCAGTTGTAAAATTAACCTAAATGAATGGGTCTTGGGTCTGCAAATGCTTAGAGCTAAACTAATGAATACTCAACCAATCCATGAAACTAAACCACAGATGCTTAATTTAAAATTCACTGGCACATCCAATCAGATTTGTGCGACAGGCATTGATCGGCGTAAATTACAGAGTGCACTGTGCGTTTCATCATAGCATTAATTTAAACCTATGCTTGATATAGGGTCAGACTGAGCTGGCATGGTAAAGATTGGGTTGTGGTGCAAAAAAGGTTAAGAACCACTGGGCTAGAATACCTTCTCCCTACAAGATGACAAAACACATTTTTACACTAGTGGAGCCTCCCATGACCCCATTTCAATGCAAACCCGACTATGAAAATAAGGCTGTGGGTTTTCCCATTTTTAATGTTTTTATTTAAACTTTTTTTTATTTAGGACGTCTGTTTTTCAGTTTTCAAAAACCGTCTCCACACAGACAACAGAACAAAGAAAGACTATCGCTGGAAACGCATTAGTCTCACCTAGCCTGAAACTCCAGGGTGCAAGACTTTCCAGAGATCAGAAAGGAGTGGGGAATCTCGGCATCCTTCATTTCCTTCACCTGCAAAGATTAGCAGCGAACACAGGATAGTGCATGAGGAGATGCGGACAGCAGTGTGCAGGCGAGGAGGGGTGTGTGGGTGTGGTCACACGTCAGAGCAGACGTGCAGTGAGCTCATACAGGTAAACCGCATACCTGCATGTCCTCTATGTCCACGTGGGCCTTGATCAGGAACCGGGCTCCTGTCAGACTGAATCTGGGCACGCAGTACAGCAGCATGTTGTTGAACTGCCAAGAACAGCATGTCAGAGTGACTGTGATGCTGGGAACACAGGGCAGACCCTGCAAGCTCTCATTTGAGGAGATAGCAGCTCGTTACTGCAGTCACAGGAGCCGCTACAGGGCAGCATTTGTACAGACAGGTAGAGAAGGGAAGGGTGGACGGGGATGGTGGGCATTGGTGGACGAGGGAGGGGCTTCCCCACCAAAAACAGGTGGCTCTCTTTGCCGATGTTGTTGCGAAAGGAGATCTTTAGCACTGGCCCTTCCCGCAGCAGCCGGTTGGATGGATCCACCATTTCGTCTCCCATTCCGAGTAAGGAATAGACCTCCCACAGCTTTTCCAGGCGTTCCTGAGCGTGAGAAGGAAGCTTGTGAATGAGCACATTTGTGTTCACATTTTGCTGTAAAATAGAGCAGAAGCGATGAGTCCTTCTTATATTGTGAAACTAAGTTCCAGTTTCCTGATATAGCAAGTTCTTCGCTTTCAAATCCACTTTCAAATCCAGATTTTTAACTTCTGACCTTTGATTTTGGTGTATGTGAGAGACTTCGGAAAATTTATCTCTACTAATAGCAACAGGGATTTTTAGTTTAACTGAATGTAAAACAGATGACTTGATTACAACAGTACCCAAAATGTACTCTAAGGGGGGAAAATTAATGAAGTAAAACTGCAGAAAAATTTTAGACAATTGGGTGTTTCTGTCTGGGGGAAGTTTCAGGAAACCAGGCAATGATGAGCACAAGATCACAGCGTCCCTCAAAGAGGAGAATTATGGGCTCACACCTGATGTTACCATAAGCAGGAGTACGTTACCATATCAGCAATAGCTGCGTTGGAGTGTTTGGCTGCCTCAAAAATTATATCCAGGGCTTCTGAAATGTAACACAATATTCCTATGTATGTTTCTGGGATTCCACAAGAATTTGTTTTATTCAGGTACTTCTAGAACAGAAATAACACTGACTTGGATTCCAAGTAACATTTAAACATAATGTTAGTGGTGTAAGAATACAGGCTACGGTGTAAGAATACAGGCTACGGTGTAAGAATACAGGTTACGGTGTAAGAATACAGGCTACGGTGTAAGAATACAGGCTACTCACAATTTGGTTCAACAGATGATTCAGGGTTTGTGGTTTGAGACACTCACTATATATTCAACAAAATGAGACTGAAAACTAACTAGGATCTCAGTTCTTATTCCTTTTTAGGCATGAAATTTTTTTATCCAAACCATTTTGCTTTTTATTGCTATTTTTTCCTTATTCTGTATATTCCAGTACAAAATGCAAAAACAAAATCTCAAAGCAAAACAATAATAATGCCTATTGCGCCATCTTGCTTTCATAATAAATGATTTTGTGCCACAGTGCGCTGTTACACTCCTACATAATACACAGTCGCACGTCACGGCATGTAAGCAAAGGCAGTCACTCACTCTGAGCGTCTGGCCGGTCAGTCGAGTTCTCCGGAAGCTTCTTCAGGTAATCCTTCAGTAACATCTCGTAGCGAGGGATTCTCTGGACAGGTTCCAACATGTGGTGCTGTAGGGTCAGACTCGCACTTGCCTCCTGTTTCTAGAGAAATATGGAGAGAGAAGGGGAGATGATTGTAGGCTGGTTTTTTGGTAGAATAAAATAGTTTCCTGCATAACACTTTACTTGAGGAGATACAAATAATAGTAATTACAGAGATCAGTATTTCACATGTTATCCATTACTTGTTCCTTCAGTACTACACAAAGGTTTACAGAATTAACAGGCATAACAAATATAGCAACTGCTTGAGATAAAAGATACATAACATTTCCTGTTATAAAAAACCCTGTTTTTTTGTACAGCAAACAGTCCCGTAAGACACAGGAACCAAAGTATAGAACAGGGCAATTTTATCTGCACCCAGTTTCATCCAGTCAGACCACCCCATGTAATTCCTATTCCCCCCACACCCCCAAAACTCTAAAATTTCTAGCCCCTCTACAGATTCTCAAAAAAAGTGTTTAATAAAAGCCTTTGTGTTACTTGTCTCTATGTAATCAGGTTCACCAGATCTGCATCTGTGTATAACGATACTTTTATAATGGCGCTGGTGCCTAAATGGTGCTAAACAAAATATAAGGCACAAAACGAAGGCCAATGACGTTAACTTAAGAAACACCATTTTTATTTCTAAGGCAAATTTAACTTCAAGTTGTTATCAGTGATTCCAGCATAGATTTATGTACTGTATACTGTATTAAAGGCCAAAGTATATTTGGTGAACCATTTTACCTTTGTTTTTGCTACCTTTACACCACTATCCCCCCGAGAGAACGCCGCCGTCTGCCATCGACAAACTTGTGGACAATTTCCCCTCGCTCTAGCTGCTCTCATTCTGTTCCTTCTGCTATTGCAAGAAGGGTACCTACAATCCCCAGTGATTTTTGCAGACAAATGGACAGTGAGAGAGATGTTCTCTGGAATTCTGGCAGGCAATCTGGTGGATTTTGTACAAGCTTTAAGGGGTGGGCGACATGGCAAAAATGTATCTTGATTTTTTGAGGCAAGACACTAATCCGTATCAGTGCACTGAATTAGGGTAGTAGACCTCCAGTAGGAGGTTTGGCTCTGATTTAGCCAAGTTTAAGGTAGCTACTGCTGACACCAGAGCAAGTGTAATGTTAACTAGCGACGGCACATGAAGTGCAGCGATTCTCCTTTTGCCCCTAGCACTAAAGAGCAAATCTTTCAACTGACAGCTCAGGCATTTAAGTGGCACCAAAATCTGTGCTGCAGTACAGGCAAGTAAATAACCGATCATATAGGAACCGGTGCAATATTAGCACCAGGTGTCGATACCCAAACCTAGCCACCATTAATGGCGCTTTTCTATTGAGTTATTTTGACAATGGAATCAAGTGTCAAAACTGTCATTTTCTTTGCTACCATTATGCAGTGTTGCTTCAGTTTTGGTGCAGTTGGTCCCAATTTCAGCAGTCCCAGATCTTTAACCATACAATGTGTCTGCAAAATATTCCGGCAAATACTTTTTAAGTTATCATGCTAATAATATAAAGTCTATGCAGTGCTGCTATGGACTGATGAAAATCATCAAGCTTTATTGTGGAGGGACTAGAATAATGTTGATTTTGAAAATACTATCAAAATACTGTATACCATGGTACAATGCCTGGAGGGTAGAATGGTCTAAAAAATTAGATGCTGCCCAAGCCTAATTTACTATATATATATATATATATATATATATATCCAAGTTAAGGATGCACTTCAAACTCATGTTCAACTTAACATTCATAAAACTAGGTGCTTTGGCACTAGATGGACACATCAAGTCACTTTGGTAACAAGTGGTTCAATTCAAACACCTAAAGACATTACAGTCACAACAGAGACACTCAGGTTACCCACAGTCACGATGTTCAGAGCTGTCAGTCACTAACAAGAAGCCCCCCCGCTTTTAAACCACCCACCTGAAGTTGCAGAACTAGCTCCTCAAAGCGGGGGCTCTTTTCCCTCCACGTGTTGATGAGCTCCATAGCACGGTCAAAAGCCTTAACGTATTCTCCATACATCTTGAGGAAAGGCGCTACCTTCTGGAGGACATCACCAATACGAGGGTTTTCATCCCTGTTGTGGAGAACGTCTGTTTCTCATTTTTCATACAGTTTTCAGTCAGTATCAAATATAAATTAAATTAAAAATTGCCCAAGAATTCCAAATCATGCATTATAAAATTATATTAAAGTAGCTATGAAAATAAATACCAGAAAATCTAAAACAACAACCGAGAACAGAAATCCTGTCTGAGTAGGTATGGAAGCACAGATTGATGTCCAGGTGCTTTAAGTCCTTAGGGTCTGCTTATGTAACTATGAGCATTTGAATCTAATCTTATGCAGGTCTGTGCATGTTAAGTGTGCATACTCTCGTTATGTATCTCTTGAATACGTTTCCTCTCGCAGTCCAAAAACATGAAATTAAAGCGGGAGTTGCTCACCACTCAGCCATGCGTCTTTGCAGTTCAGGAAGAAGAAAACCACTATGGAACTGGTGGATGCAGGAGATGTTGGAGAAGATCTGCCGAACCACATCCTCAGGGAAGGAACCCAAGCGTGCTTCTTGTAGCAGTGTGAAGAAGAAGCCCTACAGAGAGACATGCTGGCTAGCAGTACTGTCACTGCTTCAGAAACTACCCAGGATACCAGCAATAGGCAAAGAGCACTTTAGAATTCACAGTGACTGGCATTATCATGTGCTGCCAGTCACCAGCTGGTCTCATAGCAACTCCAGGCTTTTCTCCAGGGGTGCAAGGTGAGAAAGCCTGACCAGCCATTCATCCAGATAAATTTATTTGTAACAAAATAAAATAAAATAGTAAAGGCATTTACAATAAATCATTATTACACACTGATATGCCTAACATTAGTAACATAGTCAAATATAACTTTACAATATAATTTAATTTACTGAATGCAACACATTGAAATAGAATTTTCATCACACCAGTAGAGGGTGCAATTTCACTCGCTGAGCCCTTGTTAAAAATCACCTGAGGTTGGACTCCCTTTCTATTTCCTACTTCCCACTGGTTAAGCCTAAGCAATAAGACAGCACACAGCAAGAATAAGTTACTGTGGGTTTTAATGAATAACTTTACCCTGGACGCACACAAGGAATTACAAGCAATAATAATTATATGTGCTTCCATTTGTTCCTTCTTTATAGTTTTAGCCACTGATTTTCTGATGGAACAGTAAGCACTCCAGACCCTGTCACAGAAACCATTGCTGAGAGCCATGTGGTTTGAAGCAGACCAGGTGAGGTTCTTCAGAGGCCCTACCTGGTCCAGCAGCTGCAGCCGCTTGACATAGGCCTTCTCAGTCTCCAGTAGCTCACTGGCAATCTTGTAGAGCTTCTCTCTGTTAGTCTCCTTTTAGCAAAAAGCATTGCAAGTAAGTCAAGCATGGTGACATGCCTGATTAAATATCAGGAAAGGCTCCAGTGTTGCAGCCCTGAGCAAAGCATAATGCTCAACCTGCACTGTCTTGGAAATGTATCTACTGAAGTACACAGCCTGTATTTGACACCCAGTTACCTTTTGGCACTTGCTTGCCCTGTAAACTGCAACTTCTGACCTGAAGAATAGCTTTGTGCAAGCAATGAGGAAACAGATGTAATAATGTTTATATCTAAACAACCCCCCAGAAATCACACATAGGAGGAGGAACCGCTGCCAGAAAAGCCTTGGTTTCTCTTCTCACTCCTGTTATGATGAAAGGCATCTTCTCCAAATGGTTTGTGTTATGCATATAAACACAGGAATATTGAAACCTGTGCCTATTAAATTGAAATGAGTGATGCAAAGAGATCTAGACAAAAAAAAAAAACCCCTTGACACAGTAAGGAAATGGAGGCAAAGTACAGGTTACAAAGAATGCCTACCCCTAGATGGACAAAGGAAACCTGAATGTCTTTAAAAAAACCAACTGCCTCACTTTTGTGCCTTGTATGTATCTGCTGGTATCCTGAGTGTATGATCTAGACCAGGTTCTCCAGGACCAGAGTTGGAGACTCCTGATCTAGACAAACTCAACATCTCCCTACAAATAACTACAAACAGAACCAACATTAATTCAGCTCAACACGGCAGAAGTCATATTACCTGCTTTTTCATTGTCTCACCCTCCCCTTCCTGGTCCTCCCCTTCCACTTCAGTAAGTGGGATTAATGCTAAAGACAGCCGAGTGCTGGTGGCCTTTCTCCTGAAGGTCTGCAGCCCTCTCCATTGAGATTTGGCACCCCCTACTGGTCCAGAATCAGTCAGGTCTAGGTATTTCTGGGACTGGGTGTTCTCCATGTCTGCATTTTCTTGTGTTAGCTTCTCAGGCTTGTTGGGTGAATCTGGCCTGAAGCAGGAACAGAGTGCACACAAATTTTCTGCTTCTGAACAACCAAGAACATGAGCATTGATTTTTACTGATATGTCCACTCTGCAAATGCTGCTCTCCAGAGTGACATACTCAGATTCCCAAACTCAATTTACACAACTACAGTAAAAGCATGGACAACACTGGCATTTCAGAAGTCTAATCTGCCATATACAAGACATCACATAAGTAACCTTTGTAATATATCTCTAAACAGAGTTCCATTACACTCAGCTCAATACTGCAACAATAAAAAATAGTGAAATTACAGACATAAAAAAGAGCGCCAACAGCAGGTGATGTGGAGCTGAGTGGGTTGGGAAGCTGCATCAGTGATCGGATAGTTGGCAGCTCAGAGTCAGCAAAATGCCCCCACGACTGGGCCCTCGAGTCCCAGTTACTCCAGGGACTCGCTGGTCCTTCTTTGAGCTGTACTTCACTTTGAAATCACAGTTACTTTAACTTATGGGGGGTTCAACAGGTTAGGGTTCTGTGCCTGTGACTGATGGTGGTCAGTTCAAACCCCAGTGCTGGCAGAGTGATGTCACCACTCACAAAGCTCTCGGACCTAAGCCCCCTTCCCCCACGAAGCTGAGCCTGTACCAAACGTCTGCTATCTTTGTTGGAAGATTCAGTTCCCTTCAGTGAGACGTCACTGCAGTTCTCTACTAACAAAGCTAGAACGTACACATAACATACAGTTTCTTTTTTACTAGATGTTTTACTTCACTTTTCCCCGAATAGCTGCAAAGAAATTCACCTTATTAAAAATGGCTGAATGGTTTACGGTTTTATAACATTAAATCTAGATGTTTTAAGACTTAAGACCCAAGCATTTGGTTAAGTGCTTAAAGACTCAAAGCTACATTTATCCCCACTAATTATGAATGCCAAAATACATTTGAGTTGGCAGGAAAATAAAGAGCGGCTCATGAAATAAATGCATAAAAACAGTTTAACATTAAAGAAATATTTAAATCAATTTTTCTCATAAAACCTTGTTTAGCACTTTGAGGAAACAACATTGGCAAAGAGCAAAACCAAATTTAAATGAATATGTATTTAAGGGATTATTCCTGGGGGGAAAAAAAAAAAACATTTTTGAGGTGTTAGATGTTACAAAAGTTCAATCAGAATATCACTCTCAGTTTAATGACAAAATCAGGCTAGTCAGTCACCTGGTACTCTGGCTGCAAATACAACACATTATCATCCAATCATTTAACGGTACCATCGCTTTTCTAACTGGCACAAATTCTCACCTGCTTTTTTCGAATTTTGAAATGATGTCAAGGACACTCAGCCGGTTCCTGCACTCCTCCATATCCATGTGAAAACGCACAGAAGTGAAAATGCAAGTTACACACCTATGCACCAGGGGTCCATGTGTTAGATAAGACTTTACTTTTGTGTTAGATATCTACTCCCCAAACCAAAAAAAGAGGAAGAGTCCCAATGAAAACAGGAGGGGTTTCAACAGCAAATATTAATATGAACTTGTGTATATTACATGTATTTAAACACAGTGCTGGACATTTTCTGTTTTTTTTTCTATTTTAACTTATCTGTAAAACAGCATTTCAGGCATTTCCTCGATTTCGTTTCAATTGCATTTCTTGGTAATGTCAATATATACTCCACTTTAGTATTTCACTTCTGAATTCCTAAATTTCTTGGAAAAGACCCACAATTATAGTAAACAAACCTCAGTATTTAAGGTACAATGTTAAGAAACCAAGACTATAGTTCAATAACAAATGCTATTTTTCTTACATGACTTACTGGTAGTTTTTAGCTTACACCTTAGCACTATTTAGCCTAAATAATAGCCTACTTTTTGAAGTATGGGAACATAACTGCTTCAGATCTATTATACGTAAACAGGAAGTGCCACTGCATGAGTTGGTGAACAGAGCAAATCTTGTAGGTGAACTGAATCAAACGAACGTGTCCCAAAAAACAGTAATTCACCGATCACTAATTGATATATCTTGTTAAATTACTAGGACCGTATAATCAAAATCTGATACGTACTGCCTGAGCCAGAGAGGTCTGTTGTGTAGATCATAAATTTAGCCAATGGCATTTTCTGTGCATTATCGGTGACAGGACACACCTCTGTATATCTGCCATCTGTCTTGCTGGATGACAGGTGTACAGCACATTCACTGTTGTAATTACTTAGTAAACATCTATTCATACTTTTTTTGAGAAAGCAGGGTCAGACGCTCCCTGGAGGAAGTCGGGGTTAAGGGTCTTTCTCAAGGGCCCAGCAGTGAAACCACAGGACTTGAACTGATGAACCTTCGATCACAGGAACAGCATCCTAACCGCTGAGCCACACAGCCCCCACACGGCACGGCAGTTCTCACTTCCATTTTGCCTGGCTTAACTTTCTTTATGTCTTTAGTACCTGAACATATTCCTTGTACATATATATTTATATATTAACCTCCTTATCTCTGGCACCAACCACCAAAGCAAATTCCTTGTATGTGTGAACGTACTTGGCAATAAACTCGATTCTGATTCTGATTTATTATGAAAAGAAGGTGTGTGGCTCAGCAGAAAGCTGCCTGGTCAAATCCCATTGTCAGTAGAGTGATTTCACTGGTGGACCTTGAGCACGGCCTTTAACTCGAACTTGGCTAACCATAAGCCCCTCCCACCTGTGGCTGGCTCCAGGCTCCATCTCTGCTCTTTTTTAATGATTATTTTTCTTACCACGCTCCATTTGACGAGAACTACGCTGCTATACCAGATAGATGCCCATCAAAAAATCCATTTTATTCATGGAAATTTCACTGTTTTGATTTTAAAGAGGAGAGGGGAAATCACAGTCACAGTGCAATGCCTATTATGTTATCCAACTGTGAAAATACTGGCAACATCAAAGACTTCAACATCAAATTTAAATAAACATGTAGAAGACTATAAGACCAACAGCTAACATTAGCTACAGAGATCCAGGTTTCGATATCCAAAGTTAGTTAGCAAACTATTATGTGCTTTACACAAAGCTGGACAGGCACATCAGTTACCAGCATTTCAATACTACTTCTACAAATTAATACAATACTGTACCGTACTCAAATTTTATTTGTATAGCCCAATCACATGAAGTCAATTTCATTTGTATAACCCAATCACATGAATTCAGTTTCATTTGTATAGCCCAATCACATGAATTCAATTTCATTTGTATAACCCAATCACATGAATTCAGTTTCATTTGTATAGCCCAATCACATGAATTCAATTTCATTTGTATAGCCCAATCACATGAATTCAGTTTTATTTGTATAGCCCAATCACATGAATTCAGTTTATCTGTAGAGTCGCAATTCACATGGACAACACATACACCGTCTGTCCTTAACCCCCCCCCCCCCCATATAGAATAGGATCATTTCCATGTTGTGGTTATTAATATGCCAAACTGCATTCCATTGTACATATAGTTTAACCTGTTCTTTGCCAGGTTTATTGTGTTGCCTAATAAAAAATGATCTTTTTGACATTTATTTACTCTTGTCTTTAGTTGGCATTGATGTAATGTGAATGTAACTAAAATAGTTTGTTACATTACTTTTATTTTGAGATACTTAGATTACAACAGGTAATTGTTTCGGATTACATTTTTAAAGTAACTTATACCCAACCCTGGTTGTTGGGGTGGGGCGTATTCCCCCACTGATTCTGGTAGTTCTGTTCTGGCACAGCCTGAACTAATGTCTTCCAGAGAAGGAAGACCAGCCTGGGGTGCGTTTCCCGAAACCATCGTTGCTAACTACTTTAGCAACTTACATAGTTGAACCATGCAACTGAATGGTTCCAACTACATAAGTTGCTAACGGGAGCTTTCGGGAAACGCACCCCTGGCTGATGCGTTCAGCTGAACGTACCGCCATTTGCAGCGCTTTACAGTCCAGGGTAGAGCAATAATTGCTACTCCAGGCTGGGATTCCCATGGTCTCTTTGCTAGAAAATAATATAGTTTCAGCAGAAACCATAATCTTTCCAGCACACATTAGTGAGACTACCGAAAGAGTCCGACTTCTCTAAATAAATATCCGCAGTACTTTCGCCGGCTGAAATTCCACATAACCTAATTAGGTGACAATTTCAATTCATACTCACATTTAATATACATTTAGGTCAATCCACTCGATTTGCTAATTCGATGTATTACTGGACCGCGCAGAATCTCCCCATTTCCTGCTATATACCAAAGTCACACTATTTTCAATTGTTTCACCATCATCTTTCTCAGTTCCCATTGTTTGCTACCGCTTGCATTTTTAGAATTTGTGACTTCTTTTTCGTGAAATTTAAGTGCAGTCTGTTTTATTAAAAGTATTGCGATTTTATATTTGCCTAATACACACAGTACTCTACAGGAAATAACAGGCCTAGTACAATACTGTGCTTGATGTCTTGCCTCTCCCCTATAATTCATAGGAGAAGCATACGGCAGCAACCGTTCTTCTCAGGCCCCAGTCCGCCGCTCTCGGGCCCCATCCGGTTGGGTTGACGCATGCGCAGACAACAAAAAACACACGTTTATCATCCGTTTCACGAGTTTCCGAAGTGAAGTTTATCTGCTTAGAAAAAATGTCCTGCGCATATATTTGTGCGCGATATATGTTTCACGATTGGCAAGATATTATAAATCAAAACACGTTATGTCTTCATTTTTATTTCTTCCTGTTCATGCATAAAAATTCACACAAAAAACGAAAACAGCATTGTTTTTATCAGCAGTTGTCTATGATACCTTGTCAAAGTCGTGCCTAGATATTTATTGAACGCTTAAAACCCTAAGTTATAAACTCAGCTCGATGTTATAAAGATTTGGAAACATCTACCGCATTACCGATTGCGTTAATCATTCTGGATACGTGAAATAGATTTACATCAGGGTTAAAAAAAAGTACTTAAGTAATGTCGCTACATGAAGATCATTTTTTAAATTGTATCCTCTTTTGCATGCGGGGTTCTAAGAGTGGCGAATTGTTCTGTGCATGCGTGAACTGGAAGGGGCCTGAGAAGGGTGGCTGCAGTCGTATACTATTGAACTATCGAGCAAGGTCGCCAACTCTCACGCATCTGACGTGACACTCACCCTTTCTGACTGTCACGTTCACGCAAGAAATCCTAAGCCAATCTGTATTGTACGTGCGTCTGCAAGCCATGTCGCTGGTAATAATCAGGTTCCGGGTTTAGACACTTGGTGGCGTTCTTTTATTCCTGTACCATTTCTATTAACAACGCACTCGCACTGCCCACCCTGCCAGTCGCCCCGCGTACTCCTAATACGCGTGATAGGCAGACACACACACCGACACGCTATGTACAACGATAACCATGCAACACTATACGTGACATAACAACACAGCATATTTACATTACAACACAAGTCGCTACGGAGAACAATTTACAAGGCTGGCATCAGTCCAACCTGCCGCGCTGCCCGCCGGTACCTCCGCGCTACACTATTATCCCATTATGAATCTAAAATTAGCTACATCAAAAGCATTGGGGTTTGCAAACCCTACAGACTATTTACAGGGTAATGAAATTCTTACATACGTGCAAATCGTGTGCATGTGTGTGCAGACTTGTCTCGAAATGAAAATCTCACGCCACCCAGCTGACGAAAGTTAACCCTGCCGAGATAAGACCCAAATTGACTTGCTTCTGATGGTCCCGGTCGCAAATGCGGACGCCGACGGATACCTTTATATGTAAATTATAAAACAATAGATAGATAACTTTTTAATTAAGTATGCGCGCGCACACACACACACACACATAAAATGCATTTAAGCAGGCACTCTCTCGGGGGGAGCACAGCTGTGGAAGCTGTCCTATGATGTGGGGTGCAGGAGTGAGCGTAGGGGCTCAATGTCGGAAGTGAGCGAATGTTTTAGTTAAATCACAAAAATCGTTTCCGCCTTAAGTCCATATCTTTTTTTAAACTCCGAATTTGGACAACAGTAGAAAAACCACCACATTACAACCGCCAGAGGCCACTAAAGACCAGTATTGTAAAAAAGTAACGTTCTTCGACAATCACGAAAATGAAAGCAAATAGAGCAAAAAGTACATGATTTGTTGCATTTAAAAATACATAGATACGCATTTAACATAAATGAAAATGTTTAATACGTAACTGACAGACAATAAAAACAATTTTTGCACGTTTCTAAGACTAAAGTAATTCAATTTCTTTTCCATCACCATTGTTCCACCTTCCTATTCTTGTATTAAAATAACAATACAGTTTTATCCTATTTAACCCATATATGGCCCGTTCGACATTCTCTAATTTGTTAGCATGGAAGCCAGTGAACGTCTAACACCACAATTGAACTGTTTCTCTTCACATGGCAGCGTATTGCAGAGCTGCCACCTAGTGTAGACGGGAATCGCTGCACACAGGCACCCTCCCAAAAGCATGACACATGGTAACAAAGAGGATGGATGGATGGATGGATGGATACATACATACATACATACATATATGTACATACATACATACATATATGTACATACATACACACATACATACATACATACATATGTCCCTATAGCTGCTTACACCTTTATAAAACAAGTGATTTACTAAAGCAATTAAGGTTAAGTGTTATGAATATTTTCTTGATTCTTAAGAATTAAGAATATTTTCGAAGAGAAAATTCTTAGATAGAAATTCTTAGATGTATTTGTTCCAGGAAATGTTTAAATGACGTGAGCCTTTTCACCACAGCACAGAGTGGAGGGGGATGTTGGTGGCCTTCATGGGGGCTGGGGGGGTTCAGACACTTGGCACAGGGGCACTGAAAAGGGCTTAGATTAAAAATATTCAACCGATTGTTTTGCTCAAAATACAGCAATAATGGAAATTATTATGACACCCCAATGTTTCCAAAAATACATGTTGTTATCACAGCGTTTGTATATGTTATTGTTTGCATGACATATATTAACAGAGTGGCTGAGCACTAATTGCGAGCATAAAGCAGCATTTAAAACAGCCCATCTGCTGACAGTGTTCATGATTTTGCCACTTTCCCCCAGCCTTGTCTTCTAGTGATGTCACAGGATTATTGATAAAAGTGGAGCTTTGAAGGTGGCCATGGTTTCAAATACGTTTCAAGTAACTGGATGAGAAGAAAAACTCGGGTGTATCACTGACTGTCTGTTTAAATGCACTGTACAAGGGCTGTGACGTCGGCAGGCACAGGAGTGCAGAGAGACAATGCTTCTCGCTTTTTCTTTTGTTCTGCTATTTTCCTGTTTTTCTGTCATGGTTACTTCCTGTTATCATGTGTGCCTGAGGGTAAACTCTTAGTGTTATTGTTCCAATCGGTCCATATTCCAGCTGCTTATCCAGTACAGGGTCACAAGCAGAGCACAGCAGGGGGAACGGGGAAACCCTAGGGGGGCTGCCAGTGCACAGCAGGGGGAATGGGGAAACCCTAGGGGGGCTGCCAGTGCACAGCAGGGAGAATGGGGAAACCCTAGGGGGGCTGCCAGTGCACAGCAGGGGGAATGGGGAAACCCTAGGGGGGCTGCAAGTGCACAGCAGGGTAAACCATGCACACACACACACACACACACACAAAACAGGCAGAACTCCAGGAAAACCTGGAAAGGTCACACACACAGAGCTGGAGTAGGAATGACACCCTGAAGCCTGGAGGTCTGGGTAGCAGAGATAGCCATTACATCATTGGCCGTTACATCACTGTGTCACCGCATACACTCATATTCCAGGATGAGCCTTACTGAGCAGTGACATAGCAGGTTCCCTTACACAGAGTGACTCATGTCCTTAAAGTCATATATTCAAGTGAGTCACTGAAAGGTAGGATAGGTCTTCCTTGGTTTTTTTGTTACTAGTTAAGTGATTTAATCACTGTAATTGCAGCCTCAAGGCGTAATGGGAGCGATTCTGAAGTGTTTTGTCTTTTTTGTTGATGTTGCACAAACTCTTGTTTAGAAGGCATTGGCCTTAATATACAATTCAGTGTTTTTTAATGCCATAACTATTTCTTGTCTCTTTTGGACTATATTTAATTTAAAAGTAATAAAATTCATGTACATATGCAGCCTATTTCAGTTCATTCAAACAAAGAGTTAGTATAATGTTTTGTCTCTGGTATGTGATTAAACTGTTGGTTGTTGTTATACTTTTTAAGTAAGTAAGTAAGCAAACTTTATCTTGTAAGCGCCTTTCGCAGATAAAGCAGTCACAAAGTGCCGTACAAAAGAAAAATAGAAAAAAACAGAACAAAAAACATAAAACAGAAAAACATATAAAACCTATTAAAAACGGATACGACATAATAAAACACGATTTCACAGGATCGGCTCACATTTTACCAAAATCTTCAGAAAAAAGTTACGTTTTTAGCTGCCCCAAGACGCAATGACGGAGGAAGATCATTCCATAACCTTGGGGTGACAACTTGAAATCACCACGTGTTTTAAGTCCACAGAACAACAATGAGCCCTTGATCAGAGGACCTTAGAACATGAGCAGCCGAATAGGGAAGTACCAGGTCCAGCTGTGTCTCCTGATCTGGATTTGTAAAGGTAGACTGTCTGATATGAAACTGTTCATTAGCACAACACACACAAACACATATGTTAATCCTCAGAGCAGTTAATCATTCACCAGCCATTCAAAATCCGATCTTTAATATTTAATCCCTTCCTTCCTTGTCCTGGTGAGATTGCTGGAGTATGACTAGAAATGAACAGAGTTATTCCCGCGTGTTGACATAGAAGAAAGAAGATTATTTGGGTCAGTTTAAATCCCAGAAAGGGGTTTCCTGTTGTACACTGGAGAAAAGGGCACCAAGTCAGTAAAGCTTAACAGCCTGCTGTCCACATCAGCACCATTTTATATGTCTTTATTTAGTTACTTATCTCACATTAGCCAGTGATGAGGATGCCCCCCTGGAAAGAGCTACATGGTTAGGGAACAGGAAGTGTAATTTAAAAGGTTGCAGGTTTTAATATATGACATAGACATTGTGTCTTCGTACAGGTTACTTTGGAAGATGGCAGACTTCATATACAGATAAAATTGGAAGTTACTTCACTTTAGGTCACCACAATTAACAAAAAGGCACCTGTTTTATTCATACCTTTCATAAAATTAGGACCACACTGCAGATATCTTCTGTGGTCGTATGACATTTAAATACCCTGCAATGGATAATTTTTATAGAAAAATTAGTAGATAATTCTGTATATTAAATAAGTGACTCTCAGTTGTTATTGCAGGTTAAAGCCCGGAGCTGTGGTGTTGACGGCACTAAATTGGCCACATTCCTCAGTTCTGTTCTTTGTTTTGAACTTGTCATTGTTCAGATATCACAGGAGGAAATTATTCATTATTAACAAGTTCCTTCAATTACCTATTGTTCAGACTGGGTTTGCTGTTGTCTAAAACATGTTTAAAAAATCTATATATTTTAATTAAACTATAATATAACTATATAATAAAAAGATTATGGTTCTTCATGCTCTCATTCTAGATTAAAATCTTGTATGTGTTTTTCCTGCACTGTTTTTAGTTGAAGACCATATTTAGTCAAGTTTAGCAGAGCAACAGCACAGTGTGTGAAGGTTTTAGTTATTATTCTGCTTCACAGGCGAATCCCCACACTGCTAAAACTGCACAGCTACACAGGTCATATCACTAGAGAATTCAGGTTTAATAGCCACTTAGAAGCAGAGCAGCATAGACTTGCTTTTCCCAGGTCCCCAAAAACTGCGCCATCTCCTGCCCATTGAGATAACATTAGATGAGCTTCAAATCACATGACTTTCACCTCAGCAGCCAATCATTTCAGGTACTGTATCACTTCATATCTACCTCAATTACATTTCAAGTGTTGTATGACTTCACATCTACCTCGTTTACATTTCAGGTGCTGTAATACTTCACATCTACCTTGTTTACATTTAATAATAATAATCAATCCTTTATTGTCTCTCATGGAGAAATTCTTTTTACACCTCCCTCAACTTGCTCTTTGTAGAGAAAGTTGTCTGTGAAGGGCAGCCACCTGTTGGGGTGTGCAGGGAGTGGGGGGTTAAGGGCCTTGCTCAAGAACCCACAGACAGGCGGAGGCTGGGTTTGAACCAGCGACCTTGTGATTACAGGCACACAGGCTTAGCCCACTGAGCCACATGCTGCCCTTTCAGGTCCTGTATGACTTCACATCTACCTCGTTTACATTTGATGTGCTGTATGACTTCATGTCTACCTCATTTACAATTCAGCTGCTGTATGACTTCATATCCAGCTGGTTTACATTTGATGTGCAGTATGACTTCACATCTACCTCGTTTACATTTGATGTGCTGTGTGACTTCACATCTACCTCGTTTACA
>JAODJU010000118.1:398506-412503 GCA_026776725.1 Gnathonemus echidnorhynchus
AAGAATAGCTTCATCATTGTTTAAAGTAAAAGAAAAAAACAAGATCATACTTTTTTGATGTTTTAATAAATAAAAAATTGAAAGAAATCAAAGAAATTCTGGCATTTTTTTTTTATTTTTGCTATATCGAAAACATACCGAACCATGACACCACTGTGTCGTATCGAACCGAACCGTGATTTTTGTGAACCGTTACACCCCTAGTATTTATCAAAGTGTAACACTGGGAAAAAGGGGGGGGGGGGAACAGGATCCACTGGCCACAACAGACCGATACAGCATTTAAGAGAAAAGGAAGACAACACACAAAGTATTATACACAAGGTCGTTTTATTGAACGCTCAGAGAATTCACCAGCGTCTGGCCAGCACAATGCTCCTTTCACAGAAACAAGCTTTGCGTTCAGCTACTGCCTGGTGAGCCAGTATAATTCAGGTTTGTCAAACCAAAGAAAAACAAAAGATTAAATAAAGCAAATGTGCACAACATATACATGACAGATCTCTCTAAGGCAGATACACAGAATCCTCTGTAGCCCATATCACTCTGCTTAAGGTGGGACTGCATAGGCTAAAGCCAACCCTCTTGGGTTCAGCCCAGTGCTTGCAGTACCTGCAGCTATGCCAGAACAGAGAAGCACGCGTAAACTGGTTGTATAATTAATATAATGCTTTTAAAAAGTGCTCAGGTGAAAAAAAGTTTAAAGCCAGCACTTGGACCACTGGGAATGTGACTGACGTACCAGGAACCCACCCGAGTGCACCTGTGCACAGATCAGGAGAATGCAGCCAGGACACTGCCGGACAGCTCGGGAGGTCAGAAGAGGCGTGGCAAGAACACAGAAAGGTATAGGAACACGTGGCCCAGAAATCCTATACTGCTTGGTCTTTGACCCCGGCACCCCTCAGCTCCTTTGCAGCAAAAGAGAGGGACCACCATGATGTCCATTCCCACTCCCACTGACGGGCAGAAGCTCAGGTCAAAATAATCTCTCAGATTTCCATCCCTGAGAAGTGGACAGAATGAACTGCCTTACCATCTCATCACCAAGGATACCAGAGGCCAGGATGCAGGCCTTAATGTTAACTGGGTCACAAACCTGCATTTCCTGCTATCGTCAGAAAGAACAACTCGTAAAGGGTTGAATCTGGGGAGTGTAAAACAGGCAACCTGTATCCTTTGTGCCTTTAGACAGGACTTCAGAATGATAGAAAGGAATGAATCCCCGAGGTTATGACTGAATGGCCATAAGAAGGATGTATTTTATCCCCATTAGCTGGAACGCACAGTATAAAAGCAAATTCACCCCCCTCAAGATCTGCTGCCCATAGAAAAAAGAAATCCAAAGATTTAAAATGATTTAAAAATCAGATTTCCAAAAGATCATAAAAACCTCTCAGCAAAATCAACACACACACAGAGCACACTTTAACAACAACAAAAAAAAATAATCAATCACTTTACAGCCACCAGCATCCAAACAAACAGAGTTCAGGAAGATCAGCAATGCCTCCATAACAGGAGACGTGCTAGTGAGGCAACATGCTTCAGCTTATATACAAAACATTAAAATACAGGCTAATACCCAGCAGAACCTTAATGTTATTGGGGAAGGTACATATGCTCCTCTTGTACATCAGCAGCTGGTTAAATGGCAGCATGAGGACTGAGTGGGCTTGATGACAAACGGGGGGTGTCCACAGTCCCATGCTCCGATATACACGTTTTTTCTGACAGGAGACACCATCTTTTGTTTTTGTGCAAGTACACATTGATAAACACCTGGCATTGGGGCTGCCCACAAACCACCATGACCAATACAGAGCAAAACAAGACACACTTTTGTCAAGAACATAGATCCCTTTAAGGATCTGAGCAGAGTGCTGTGACCTATAAATCATGAATGGGTGATGGGTCCTCACCAGACCCCTCATGCACTCAGAGAGGGGCACACAGCCCTCAGCACTGTGATCTGTACCTGCATCAAGAAAAAACACACATTCATCCTAAAATGTGGAAAGAACGCACCTTATAAACCACAAAATAAAGAAAAAAAAACTGTCACTGAGCACTGACTGTGAAACCACATATTGTACAATGGCAGTCAGACAGCAGTTCACTGGGGACACAGAGCATCAGCAGCAGGAGACCCAGGGAGAGCAAAGCCACCCCAAGCTGAGAAGGGAATAGGAGCAGGACAGCAGGTCATACCTCTGTCAGACAGAAAGCCGTGCAGAGTGTGAGTGTGTGCGTGTGTGTGTGTGTAAAGGCAGAATGACGAATAGACGACACAGATCAGCCCCTAAGGACACCAGAACACTTCCGAAAGATAAACGTTACTTACAACTTTCTATCTAGAGCTGCTGTTTAAATTAGCTAAAAAAGCTGTTGATTCATTCCTGGATTTGTGTGGGTTTTTTTGCCCTCCTGGAATGTGCAGGTTGACTTGGTTCACAAAGTAGGAGGAAACGCCTGGGGGAGCAGGGGAGGGCACGCCTGGGGGAGCAGGGGAGGGCGCAGGTCATGTCAACCATTTGTTTGGTCAAGAGCATATAGGGATAGTTTCAGGTGCTGATTTGTCTGAAAACATGAAAACATTTACAATTCCTATGGCAAACCCTGAGGGGGTTTCATTACCAGAAGCTGGAGGAAGCCCACTTCATTCACGATGGCATTAAGGTGGCAATATGCAGAAGCATATCCAGAGTGAAGTAGCCCTTAATGTAGAGCAGCACCATGAAAAGAAGCAGGTCCAGCACTAGACATGCGGCCCATGCCAGGCATGGAGGAGGTCCTACGGTCTGGCTGGTGACTGAACAGGAAGGCCGCTGGGGATGCCGCCCGGAAGGGACGGCGCTTGCTGGTAGTTAGAGAGGTGAAGCTTTGGCTGCTGCTGGTGGGGCCTCGAAATTACACCCCAGCACCCCATTGGCTCTTTGGTGGCCCCAGAGTAAAAATGAAGAAGAGAGAAAGGAAGACTATGTGGACATCAGTCAGAGGGAGGCTGGAGGCATCCAGGTCATGCCATGCTGGTGAAGGCCGACTGAAGAGGACAGCAAGGTGTCTGAGCCCTTTGAACAGACCTGGACCAGTGGGGGGTGGGGTCTGAAGGGGCAGGAGATGGGAGCCTATCTCTTTCCACTCTTCATGTAGGATGGGATGGCACCCCTGGCTGTCAAACCCTCAAACCGCTTGTAGGTGTAGTTGATGAAAACCCAGTCCTTGTTCTTCAGGTCAGCCTCTGAGTGATTGGTCACTATGGGAGCAGCTGTGAAAAGGAGAGAGAGAGAGAGATGAGGAGGTGGCTGCTACTGCTGCATATTTAGGGGACAACCATGCTCATGCGGAACGTAAATGTAACACTGAGGGAAAAAATCGTTCTGCTGTACAGTTACAGTTCCAGGCCCATTCTAGACAATATTAGCAAGGTTGTACACATGGCACAGTGTGTGGTTCTGCAGGGTAAAATTCTGCGCTGATGATCGGAAGGTTGCTGGTTCAAATCCCCTAGCTGGCAAAGTGATGCATCCCGTGAGCAAGGCCCTCAACCCCAACTTCTCTAGGGATCATGCATTCCGATCCCCACCGGTACATTGAGGTCAGGCTGGGGAGCATGCATTAGCACTGCGCATTGCTGCACCCACCACACGAAGAAACACCTCGGGATCCCTGTTGGCAACCCCCCCCCCAGGCTGACACTCTGTCCAGACCCTCCCTCTGGAAATGGTCATCTATCTGCCGCAGACGGATGTTACATGGGCGTCCACCCTGCCTGGTTCAGCTGCTTGGGTCCTCAGCAATGAGGATCCTGCGAGCCGGATCAGCCTCACAGGGAATCATGCCACATGGCCATAGTACCGTAACTGTGTAATGTGCCTCATTCGGGACTCCCTGACCAACCGCGCATTTGACACGAAGTCAAACCAGCGGTATTCAAGGGTTCTCCAAAGACATACAGTACCAACCGAGTCCAGTCTGTCTCAGGTCACTGCATAACGTCCATGTCTCGCAGCCATATAGCAAGACAGGATAAAGATAGCGGGAGCGTCACACACCCCTTTCCAGCAACCTCATGACCCCCTCATGCTCTCCCAATCCATCTACTGACTTCATGGGAGAGTCACCAGAGACATGAATGTCACTGCCGAGGTAAGTGAACCTCTTGACGAGGTCAACATTCTCTCTACAGACAGACACACTGCTGATGGCTGTGCCCAAGAGGTCATTAAACCCAGAGATGTCCAACATCCTAGTTGGAGGATCAGCTTTAAACTGCTGCTCAAAGTAGCTGGCCCATCAGGTCACAACCTGCATACACACCGGCCCATTGCGGATAAGATAGCCCACCCCTGTACCAAGCCATACTTCTCAGTTCTTGGTATAGATCGGAAATGCCATCGAGCCGTGCACTGTGACTCCTCTCAATAATATCCAAGCTGCCCTGCAGAGTGAAACACGTCCTTCTGGGAACACCAACAGAACCCTCAGCAACCTTCAGGGTCTTGTCACAGAAGGTCTCCCATCACATTAGAATTGGAAGTCCCAACCAAATCTGCCAGTTCCTCACACAAACAGTGTGCAAACTCATTAGAAACAGCCTGATTTTGGAGTCTGCTCAGGTCCAGCATCATTCTCCTCATGGGTGGTAGCTTACTGAACCTAATCTGAATCCTGAGAGTAGCAACAACAAATTTTTGGTCAGAATTCACAAAGTGGGGACTTCTGTAGACTCTGCAGTTCTGTAAGAGCCTCCAGTGACTGCCCATGAGTAT
This sequence comes from Gnathonemus echidnorhynchus, assembly GCA_026776725.1. NCBI lineage: Eukaryota > Metazoa > Chordata > Actinopteri > Osteoglossiformes > Mormyridae > Gnathonemus > Gnathonemus echidnorhynchus. Next base: position 403,279 of record JAODJU010000118.1, read on the forward strand.
GTGATCGATCCTTCACCGCACCACCGGTATTGGGTACCAAGTCCAACGATGCCCCTCAGGGCGCTAGAACCAGGATCCAGCGACCCGCAGCCCCTTACCTTTTGCAAAGTCAGGGAACATGGAGCCACTTTTACCACGGTCTCCAGACCCATGGGGACCATCACAATCCTCGTAGCCAGCCCTGTCAGTGCCACTGGCCGCACTGAAATCACCCATGACCAGAGGAGTGTCACCTCGTGGGCACCGATCAACCACTGAGCAAATCTGCAAGTAAAATGTCTCCCTCATTGAGACATCATTCACCACAGTCGGAGCATACACTGAGGCAACCAAGACACCCAGGGAGTGCCTTAGCCTGAGTCCCATAATACGCTTGTTGAAAGGAGTGACATCAGACACCATCGGGAGGAGCCAATCCGCTACAGCAACAGCTACTCCCTGAGTATGGCAGCCATCAGACCGACCAGACCAAAAGTAGCTGTACCCACCTACAGAGATCTTGACACTCCCCAGTCTGCGTACCTCAGAGATGCCACCACTGAAATGCAGAGTGTATCAAGCTCCTCGGACAGCAGGGGAAGATAGTCATCATACTGAAGAGACTAGATGTTCCACACGCCTACCCCGACGGGCCGATTAGGACGCCTCGGCACCACACCAGTTCTGATCCCCAACAGGCCCAACCTCATCGGCTCTCTGGCGATTTCGACTCGCACATTGCTTCAGATACAAGCTTACAGCAAAAAAAACACAATATATGTAAGCTGTAGACTTTAACAGAGGAACAAGCTACAGAACCAGAATAGCTGGTTACACCAGAGGCACACTCGGTAAGTAACTGCTGGAATGTCAATCTGGTCTTTTTAAAATGTCGAAACCTTGTGAACTTTGACATTTCATTCCTATAATGATTTACTGACACATCGGTGATCATTCACAATGGCAACCCAGATTCTCTTCAGTCCTGTTTACTTTACTGTGTGGTTTTTATCAGTCATAAAAGCTAATATCCAGTCAAAAGTCACTAGCATGAATTAAACACCTTTGAACTCTGCAGTTCCTCATGAAGCTGCAGACACGGTCCCTAAGTGGCCCTGCACCCCTTTTCCCAGGTACAGAACTCTGCAGTTCCTCATGAAGCTGCAGACACTGTCCCTAAGTGGCCCTGCACCCCTTCTCCCAGGTACAGAACCCTGCAGCTGCTGCTTCTTCCCCCTCTACCTGCTGGCTGGAGGATGTCTGAGTCTGGGAACTCATCGAAGTTGGAGGTGTCATCAATGCTTTTGATCTCGATGGGAATGGCGGCCGGCCTCCCCCTGGAGAAGAACACAAGACGAGGGCTAGATGATCAGCCTCTCATGCCCACAGAGCTGCCATAAGCAATATCAACCTGGATGTATTTCTAGCAAAGGTGATTCTGTGCATCGAACATTTAAAAAATGCTGTTGAGAAGATTAAGAAGGGCATGATGAAGAACTGCAGCTCTGAAAATGAACTAGTGCAAGTTACTTTCTGGTATCTTCTACAGCCTAGGGTCAGACAACAGTGGACACCCCACCTGATGTGCTCATAATCCACTCCCTCGAAGAAAGCGTTCTTTTTGATCTCCTCTACCCCCGTAGCCCCAATCCGGTGCTCACCTTCACAGCAGAACCTACAAAACCAAGCAGCTAAGTGAATCACTGGAGGCCAATGACACAAATGGCAGGAATATCCAGATGTATAGCTGTCTTTGGGGGTTAGTCACAAACAGAAGGTCTGCCTGCGGACTCAGTGTCTTGCGTTTACATGCCTTTCTGAAGGTTAGCGGTGGACAAGAGCATCTGTCTGGGGATCAGTAACTGAACTTCGCAGATGCTTTCACTGTACAAACCACAGCTGACACCAGGACTGGACCAACCTGCCAGTTCATGTTGTGCTTTTGGAATTCATTAGAAATTGCTCATTTCGTTTTCATTATAAGTAAAAATTAATGTTTCCCTAAAATAAATTTAAGTTAAAAGTTAAAATGTTTTTTACTCGTATCACATTTCAAAATTATTTATTTGGTGTCTAAGTACAATTAAGAATGGAAATTAGATTCCTTTGTCTCATGTGTGTCTACTTGAGTCAAGAAGCTGCTGTCAATGACAAGCTCTAGGCTGACCAGGACCTGACCAGCATGAAAGGATGGAAGCAGGTTTAAGAAACCTTTGAGGGAACTCCTACAATCCTACCTGAACCTGCTAGATGTTTTATTCATTCTTATTTATCCACACCTTCAAGTGATTTTATTGGGAAAATATGCTCACTGAAATATTACAGCAGAGGGCTTAACCAACCTGAGGATAAGATCCTTGGCTTTCTCAGAGATTGGCACCTCTGGAGGAAACACCAGTGTCTCCCTCCAGTTCATCACCTTCCTGTAGGTCTCCTGGGGCGTCTCTGAGCAGAACGGCGGGTAGCCTGGAGATGGACAGATGGACAAGTTAAGGCCCACAATAAAAGTAGGCAGAACAAAAGCACCATCACCTTTAAAACGTTCTATTCTTCTGCTAAACAAAGACCACATTAAAAGACTGAAAATTAAATTAAAATTATGGTATGAGAGCAATGCTTGTGTGCAAGCTCAAAAAAATACAGCATTTGGGTTTCATCAAGCCTAGATCAAAACGTAGAAGGAATTTGCTCTGGTGCAGATGATGACATGAGGTATAACTTTAACATACAATCAAGACAGAAGTACAAAAGACAACAGAAGAAAAATGTAAAAAGTAGAAAAAACAAATGTGCAAATAAACATGTAGACGACCAAACGTAGGGTGCAAACAGCTTTGGGCTGTGTGCAAATGATAAACAAGCATGCAGATGTCTAAATAAATGTAAGACAATCAAACGTAGGGTGCAAACAGCTTTGGGGTGTGTGCAAATAAGCTTATGAAGTCAAGAAGAGCATCAAATTGTTACAGGTGCTGATTAAACATGAAAAGGTCTCATAAGTGCTAGTATGCTCCTGTTAGGAGGCCAACGGCCTGCGGCACTGGAGCTTTTAACTGGCAGCACAAGCCATTCACCAAACTGTGAAATTTTACAAATCAGCATTCATAAAGGCAAAATGATTATATCATTTAAACAACAGTTTAGAAACCCAGCCTTACCAATCAACATCTCATACATGATGACCCCAAGACTCCACCAATCACAGAGCTTGTTATAGCCATTCTGCATGAACACCTCAGGAGCGATGTAGTCTGGCGTGCCCACAGTGGAGAAGGCCTGAGGGGCAGAGGGGCTGCAGTCAGCACGTGCGCAGTCAGCACTTAGCATGTATTCTTCCTAAACTTTGCCAGTCTCAGAAGCAAATATACTGGTTCCATTTGCAACTATAAGATGAGAGCACATTTTCTATGCGGCCTAGCTGGCATTGAACTGCACAGTAACATTAGACATTAGAATTTAGAATTTGGTGATCAGTGGTCATTGTTGACACACCACAGCACACAGTGAAATGTGTCCTCTGCATTTAACCCATATGTGACATAGCGGGGGGCAGCTAATTCAGCGCCCGGGGAGCAGTGCCTGGGGGCGGTACCTTGGTCAGGGTACCTCAGTGGTGCCTTGCTGGTTGGGGATTCGAACCTGCAATCTTGCAAGCTTCCCTAACCATTAAGCCATCACTGCCATTACAATGGTTAATAAAAAGTAACTGTTCTAATTTCAAAAGATTATTGTATCAAATGACAATTTCATCCTTCATATTCCAGATATTCAGAAGTTCCAGATATGTCTACAAATATGTCCATGTGAAGTATTTTTGAAAAACATGTAGCAGGTTCAGCAAAGTTAAAATTAATTTAAGCAGTTGGAGAAAAGCTAAACCAAAAGTAAGAAGTGACAAAACTTAACAGCTAAACAAAATCACGTGTGTGTACAATGTGCTGGCCTGGGAGCTCACATGCAGCATTTCACTTCACTGCCATCAGCTTCCCATTTCCATTCAAACACACTATAAAAGCAAACCTCACACCACCACAGAAAAGCTAAAAACTATTAGAAACGTTCTTCAAAAAAGTGAATCTGAAACCAAGCCCTTTTGAAAATGTGAACAGCAGCCACACTGAAGCCTGAATGTTGGAGAACATCACTTTATCTCTCACAATTCATTGGCAGCTTCAGAATAATGGTCAATCCATTTGGGAACTCCACAGACGGAGCGCACTCCCAACGTGCCTACTTACACCCCACAAAGAGCCAGACGCTGCGCAAAAAGCAAGATGAAGGGCAGGAGGCAAGATTCACTTCTCCAGTACAACTGTAATTAGGTCCAGATAACCACATCTAACAAAGAGTAACTAGCAAAAATATTAAAGAATGTAGCTCAAATTGCAGGATAAGCAATATGGGAACATTTGGGTTTCTAAGAAATAGCATCACCGGCCGTGCAGCCCTGAACTCTACACAAACCTGAACAACCTGAACACAGAAGTAAAGCGAGGGCAAGATGAAGCACTTCATCAATGAAGCAGCTTAACGTGAAGGACCAACGGCAAGTCAGCATCTACTGACAGCCCCCTTACTTATGGTAGGATACCACACATATGGAGAACCTGCACGTTTTCTGCATGACTGTGGTGAGATGAGGGTAAGGTCCCACCGCTTTCTGCTACTGCTGAAACAGGTAGCCATGGAAACAGGTAGCCATGGAAACAGGTAGCACAGGACATACTGTAAACCGGAAGTGTACTGGTCACCCAGCTGGAATGTACCGAAATTGAAATGAACTAGTAAAACATTGAGCTGTATGAATGGTTAATGATGGGGAGTTTGTGTCACAGTGTGATGTGCAGCATGACCTTGGCGGACCCACCCCCAATCAATCACATGTCATGTGCGCCATGACTGCAACCAAACACATACCAGCTGTCTCCTGTTCCGCTTCCACGTCTCTGCTTTCCTTTTCGAGTTCATGTTCTGGAACGCTATGCAAGGGAAACCACAACACCGATGAGCTCTTCAGAAGATGGGCAGTAGGGGGCACTGTGGGTACTCCAGTTGCTTTAATATGGTACACTTTACCATACACATGCAGCAAAGCATTTCAGATGTTACAAATGATACACTTTTAGCAGATAAAACAATTAACATTATTTTAATGGATTGTGACAAACATGGTGAAGGGGAAAAATTATAGACATGTAATGCACAAAAATTAAAAGTTAAGAATTAAAAAAAAGACATCTTGACAGGGTCTAAGGACATGCACTGATCAGTCACTGAGGGGATTCAGAGGGTCTACTCACTGAAATCACTGGGCAGACTGTGGTTGAGATTCCTGTAGAACTCGGTCCTGTGAGCCTTCTTCAGCCCAGTGCACAAGCCAAAGTCAGACAGCTTGACGTGACCCTGAAACACACGCACCGAGGGAAATGACTTGACACAGCAGCTAGTCATAGTGTGGGCGGGATGAACTGCTCTGCATTTTGACCAATAGATGGCATGGATTCAATTGTAGGCCAGCAGAAAGACAAAATCACATAACAAGCTTCATCTGACCATTTTACAGCATGGGGGTCTTTTTACCAGCCTAAGCCTGCTGTAGTGAGACGAACACCAACATCACAGCAAAGTTCATGGTCACCGGTGTAGACAGTATATCAGCACATACCATTACACCCCCGGCAATGGCAGTACTGCAGCCCAGGCAAACCTTTACTAATTAACTAATGCACTGCGCCATTTTGTTACCTACTGACGGTAATCCTGCTAATGTTCAGCGCTGCTGCTGATCTCATTTCATTTTCACCTGAAATGCACAAATCATGAGCCACTGAATCCACAAATCACATGGCCAAGGCCGCTGGCGCCTTATCTGATGTCCTCGCTGGCTCCTGCCACTTCCCCAGGAAGCACACGAGACGCTGACATGAGAGCTACAGAAGTGCTGCTTTCACACCCCACACCCAGCCGCGTGTGCAGACCGCAGGCTTGTTTACTGACGGCTGCAGCGTGAACACAGGCCTCCAGGCAGTGGTTTGCAAACCGGATCCAGAAGGACCAATCTTCACTTTCATTTGAGGTGTCAGTGACTCTGGATTGGGTTGCTACCAGGTAATATATCCAGTCCAGTGACTCCCACAAGGCAGGTGATCAAAGTCAAACCAAAACATCAGTTTCAACTTGATCCAACAGCAATCAATCCATTGAAATACAGTATAAAACTTCATTATAATTAGACAATCATTCAGAACCTTTACCTGTCCAGGGACAATAACTCTTCACAAACAAATTACGGCTTAATAATAATCAACACTGATTGCGCTATTACTGTAATAGCTAAAATCTAAGAAATGTCTTTGATTCCGCTTAATGAAAGGTACAAGTACTGCCCCAAGGTAACTTCTCAATCGTAACTGAGGGTCAAATCAGGGCTAATGGATCAGCACCAAGGAAGTGTGCGGGAATCGTGAGGTGTGGTGCTGGGTATGACAGGGCGGGGGGAAGCCACACCCCCAGCTTCCTGTAAGCAGGAAGCTGCCCCAAGCCACTCGCTCACACACTTCCCCTTTTTAACAGCAGCCCTTCCACTCTCAGCCAACTGTTTTCTTATGTCTGGTGAAGTGTAGCAACCAGAAGGGCTGCTGGCCTGGGATTTCTCTCCATTCTGAGAGACATCTCTAACTTAGAAAGAGGCGCCAGAGAATGTCTTCTTGTCTATCGTCCGCTACGCGGACTAATGCAGGTGAAGATGTCACACACTCCTCCATACGGCTGTCTGCATGCATGGACGTCGCACCCTAGAGTCCAGAAGCAGGTTGTCCGGCTTGATGTCCCGGTGGATGAAGCCCATCTCGTGGATGGAGTCAATGGCCAAAACGGTCTCTGCAATGTAGAACTGAGTCTCCTCTTCAGTCAGTGTGTCCTTCTTCATTAGCAGGGTCATCATGTCACCTGTAAAGGGCAGCAGCAGGCTTGCAAAAAATGTACTGGGTGCACATCTCCAGTTCTTCATAGGAGGTCACTGGACGTAACGCAATAACCAAATACTGATTTTACAAAGCCAGTAAACACCAAGAATTATTAAAGCCATATACTGCTCTGATGGTGAAAGGAATGCTTCCTTTTTTAAAGGTTGTCAACAACTGTGTGATGGTCTAACCACAATGAACCACACCCTATGAACAATGAACACATTCACCCTACCTATAAGCTACCAAAGCCAGCGCATATGCACCAAGAACCTGCCAATCAACAAGTATCTGGTGCTTGAGTTACTTAAAAATCGTGGTTTCTTGCAGTATTGCTCTGTTACAATAAACTATTAATATTGTCAGTATTACTGAAAATATTGGGTGAATTTAGTTACTAAAAACCAAAACTACGTTTTCTTCCCCCCCGAATCATGTCTACATAACGGCACTTGATTCAGTTTCATTTTGTTCAATTGTGTCAGGTGTATTTTTATATGGCCAAAACTGGAAAAAAATGATTTGTGATCCCTACAAAGGACACTGATCCAAGATCGATGAAGTATGGCTGATTAAATTCAACCTGTATACCATGTCCTTAACAAATAGGATTCTTTTACTTCCCCAGTACTATCATGTTATGCAAAGTACATTCTGATACAATCTGTACAAGCAGAGTCGTACCATAACCCCATCTTAATGCTTTCCTTCCGGGCAAAAATCTCAGGATTTAAACCCGAAGCCCAGCTGTTACTGAGAGCGTCATTCTGTGTCCTGCCTCGCCTCTCCAGTCTAACATCAGAGAGAATTTTAACCTGTAATACAACCTACAAACAGAAATGGGCGCCTCTGTTTATCGACCCTGAGCCAATGCTGTCAGTTACTTGATTAATGAATTATTACATTTTTTAGCTCTTTTGAGGAAGCCTGTACAAAATGTCAGCTGTCATACAGAGTTAATTAAAACAGAAATGAATACTGATCGAATAACATCTGTCTATAAAGCCTGTCTTTGTTCAGTCGTCTGTACATGTTTGCACATCTTCAGCTTCAGAAAAACCTCTGATCTGGCGTCTTCATACCAGGCATTCTGGTAAAATCTTGCCGCATTATGAATCTTGGGCTAAGACCACTGGTCTGACTTCTAAATGCATTATGGGTATTGTTACGGGATCAATGTCTGCTCACCTCCAGGGAGGAATTCCATGATGAGGTAGAGATTCATCTTGTCTTGGAAGCTGTAGAACATCTTGACCACCCACTGGCTGTCGGCCTCAACCAGAACGTCCCTCTCAGCACGAATGTGGCCCACCTGACAAAGAGCAGGGCAGAGGCACCAGGGCAGAGACGATCAGCTATGACCGCTGACAATGCCATCGTGAATCATTAATTAGTTACACAGTGCTTTACAAAGCTTCAAGCTGCACCCTTACAATACCAAGGCTAATTCTTTGACTGGCATCCAGAACAACCTGAACAAGTTGTTAAAGAGCAACTTCTTAAACAATTACAAGACACGTCACAATTTTGGACTTTGGCTCCAACGGTGCTGCAGGCATTCAACACGGGCTGTTTTCACAGCCCAGAAACACCTCACCTCCTGCATCAGTCAAACCAGCTCTTTCATTGACTTCAAAAGTCACAGTTGCCAGCATTTGCTTAGACAGAGTGTTAAAAATGAGGAAGGAAGGAGGGATTTCCATTTTAACAAAAGGCGGCACGAGCATGTAGCGACCGTACAGCAACCTGGTAATAGCCACCCACCCGCTCAGTTATGGTGATGAACCGGCAGCAGCACACAAACCAGCCATTAGACCACAAGGTGCTAAAAGCAGGCTGGAAGCTAGAGCAGATTGGAGCAGGAGGGTGAGCTCTCCCAGGAAACCCTCTTTGCTGATCTAAATGTAGGGAGCCACTTTACAATAAGGCCACCCATATAAAGGGTTTATGAATGGTTTATAATCTGGTTATTAATTAGGTTGTAACACTTTGTAAATTATTATTGGACAATTTTAAACAAGTTATAACAGTTTTCTTCTTATTAATGAGTTACTACCATTTACAAGTGGCAAACGGGAGCCTTATTGTAAAGTGCTACCAAATGTAGTTGCTTGAGTTAACAGAAAGTACCCATCCAAACAAATGCATTAAAGTACATCCTCTACAGAAGTTTTGCCAGACAGTCCCAGTGCAGACAGCCCCCATGAGCCCCCACACAGCCCCGGCGAGCCCCCACACAGCCCCCGTGAGCCCCCACGAGCCCCCACACAGCCCCGGCGAG
>JAODJU010000118.1:412661-429342 GCA_026776725.1 Gnathonemus echidnorhynchus
GGCGAGCCCCCATGAGCCCCGGCGAGCCCCCATGAGCCCCCACACAGCCCCATCACCTGCTCCTTCTCCAGCATGTCGGCTTTGCGCAGGATCTTCATGGCATACACGTGGCCTGTGTCCTTCTTCTGCACCAAGCGCACCTGGGATGGACAGAGATGCACAGTGGCAGCCTGCATCAAACATGCGCTAACATGCTATACTGCGGGGGCCCTATGCTCAGGACTGAGGGAGAGGAGGGCCATTCAGATGAAGGCTGGAAAAGGCAGCTCAGGGACCACGCTACCCAGGACCACGCTACCCAGGACCATGAGCTTACAGCAGAAGCCAAAGCAGAAACAAGTTTAATTTGGAAAAGGGTGAAATTGCTTGTGAACCGTCTCTGACCGTAACAGATAGAGTTTACAGGAGCGGGCGGATATGGCGGTTACCTCGCCAAAGGCCCCCCTCCCGATGACCTTAAGGGACTCGAAGTCGTCCAGGCCCAGGCGGGTACGCTTCAGTCGCAGGAACTCCGTCTCTTTGCGGGCGTGCTGGGAGCGACGGAGGCGTTTCTGTGAGGGGTGAGAGAACAGCACCTTAGTGGGGGGATGGAGTGCGCACACACCAGTGCAGGTACCGGTGTGTGTTAGGGCTTTCACCTACTAGACAACTAACAGATTGACTGATGCTTTTGGTTGCTGGCAATAAGGTTCTAGAAAGCGGCACCTGCTTAACAATAGCAAAGTTGTAAATCAAGTTTGACTCATTTGATTTCTTTGGTTTTGGAGAACTATAATACTTCAAATTAGTGGCAGTTTAAACACACACAGGTCTCAAGCTGTGGATGTGCATGTACTTTGCAGTGCGACACGGCGTCCACAGAGGGGGCAGCAACGTCTGGACATGAGGTGAGAACACAGGCTCAGCAGTATGGGAATACTGTACAAAAGATCACTTTGGTTCTAGTGTTACCAGCAGGTTATGCAGCGCTACCTTAAATACCACAAAGGCACGTATCCTGGTGGAGCCCAGCCCCCCCCCAACGTTAACCTTTTTTGTTAATGTCCCAAAATTTAGTAGAAAATTCAAAGTTTAATTAACAGTCAGTTTTGCACAAAAAAACACAACATGCTGATAAATGAGCATCTTTAAGATCACAAACACACACATCTAACTAAGCAAAGTACAGAGTGCCACCCCCATCCCTGAAACGGCCGTCCCTCCCCTCTGATTGAAACCCTGCGCAATAGTTTGTCTGCCATGCACAGCCACCTAAAAATGCGACAGCCGCTGCCACGTACTCGCACTGCTAGCATTTACGAAAGAGCAGAGGCAGAAAGCTCTACGTTTTACGTCATTACATCGCAATTACGTAATTAACAATTAGCCGACTAGAGGACTACTATTCTGCAGTACTTGGTGACTAATAAAAATGAGCAGTCATGAAGCCCCTAGCCTGTATCTGCATACACATTTGTGCACTGACACATTTAAAGTGTTGGACAGCGTATCAATGGCTGAATCTAAATGTCTTCCTCAGTGTATCTGCACACATGTAGGACTGTGTGCGTAGTCTGACTCTGAGGACTGCATTCCTGTAGGACATCGTGTGCTTGTCTCTTTACCTCCTCATCTGCAAGCCCCTCCTGATCCATGACCTTCTCTAGCTTCTGTTGCCTGTGGACAGAGTTGGGGGGGGGGGGGGTCAGCAATATTACTTGCGCAATGCAGAGCTGTAAAAATGATGGCGGGTCCTTAAACTCCAGCGGTGATTAGTGAGCCGCAGTTAGAGCAGAAAACACCTGCTCAGCAGGACACAGCCCACGAGAGCACAGGAGCTACTGCATTCCTGTCTCCCTCAGCCCCCAAGCTGGACTGTGACTCCAGCTGCAAATGCAAACACGAGACGCACAATTTGCCGATCTGAAGCATCCGTCTCTCAAACGCTACAATTCAGCCATGCTCCTTAAAGATTAATAAGCAATTCTGCTATATCTAACCAGAGCACCAGACCAACCAAAAGATCCTGAATTGTATTTAATTGGCACAAATAAAAAGGTTAGCTGCTGTATTAAGTATTTTTAACAGCAAAATAAGGAGTATTCAATATTTGGTGCCCCTAGTTTGGACATTCATATTACAGAAGCCAGTGGTCTAAACAGCAAGGGTAAAGAATTTGCTGGCTGATCGAACACTTAATTCCTTTTAGTGACTGGGCCGAGGAATCCCTGTCCAAAAGCAGCGCATCTGTGGAGGTCGGGCAGGGAGAACATTATTCAACGGCAGATCCTCTCTCAGAGCTGGCTGGACGCCACTGAGCTGGCTACTGCCAACATACACCCTGCTATCCACTGCCACAAAAACATCTTTACACGACCATGTGCAAAAACCGCAATAATAGTGAATCACATGCTGCAGTGGAGGATCGCATTAAAAGAAATATCTTTGTCCCCATCCTATTTAACAGCAGTTTATTTAAAATAAGCTCCAAGAGATACTCCAAAAAGGTTTCAAAGAGTAGAATGATATTGCTGAATTTAGTCATCACTGGCAGCCAAAGTCAACCAATGTGACTGGTAACAGAACCAGAATCACTTACCGAGATGTTTTTTCCACATTAAAATACAGCATAATTCAAGTTTTGGAAGGTGCTAGTAATAAAAATGCTCCCTGAAGCAGATAATGACGTGTCAATCAAAACTCTGAGGAGGACCCTCTCCGCAGCACAATTTAAACTGGTTGGGTGTGACACCACTTAGGCAGTGCAGAATTTTATGCAGCTCTGATGCTAGGGCAACATGTGTGAGAGAGAGAGCGGAAAGTTACACGCCGCCTGCATGGATGCCCACCTCATTTCCCGCTCCTCATGCTGAGTGATCAGGTTGCTGTAGAAGTTCTCCAGGGTTACCTTGGCCATGGTCACACGTTCCTTGGTGTGGTTACTCATTGAGGAGCAGGAAGTCTGTCCTGTCATCGCCATGGTTACCTGCCTTCATAAACACATGCAAAAGGACTTTAATGATGTCGATCCATCCATCCAGCCATACGTGTTTGTCCTATGCAGGGTCGCAGGGATCTGGAGCCGATCCTGAATAGGCGACTTTTTTTTTACTACAGAGAGCAAAGACTGATCCTACACTGAATTCCCCTCAGTTTTTGAACAGCAGCACCATCCATAGAAACTGCTGCTAGTTTTTCCCCCCCCAATGACATTATTCTCTGTGATTGGCCATCTCACATCCCAAACAATGCTATCTGTTCATCCATCCTAAATATCGGGGTCCCTGAAGAATTCTGCTCAGAATATTTGATATCAGAAATAAAACAAAGAAACAAAAATTTCAAGCTATTATCTTTAACAGTTTTTCAGACGTTGCTGTCAGGGTAACGCCTGATATGATGAGTGGTGATCTCACTTTCATTTCCATTGCAATCAGTCTCCAGAAAAACTCTTTTCAAGCTTTATTTCATACCAAGTTTAGTGGGGCTTTAGTGGGCTTCTTGGAGAAAACTGAGGGTGAAACTGGCTGATATTTTAGCTGAAGAATGCTGAAGAGTCACTGCATTTCGAAGGATAATTTCAGTGTGGTTTTTGAAAGAAATAACCACAAGGCATAGGTTGGCAAAAAGAGAATGAAATATCCATTATTTTCATGCAAACTTTATTTAAATATGACATTTCTGAACAGAGAAATGACAAGCTAAATCTGAAATGTTTTGGATCAGTTCTTACACTTTCCTCCAGTGAATGCAATACCTGTCAACCAGCTCAAGACTGGTTCAGGGGGTTTAAATCAAGCTATGAAAAGAGTATTTGGAGACATTAAATACAGGCAGCAAAACCCACTTTGAAATGCTTATTTAAACCCCAGCAGTATGAAATAAATTTTCAGCAGAGAGATCTGAGTCATTTCCCCTCCCAGGAGCAGCAAAACTCTCATTGATACTCTACTAACACAAAACAAGCACAACATTTGTGTCTACATTGGCTTGGAGACTGAAGAATTTTGCACATAGACATGACACATTCTATCCATGGCAACTAGCCAGGCGGGTGTGTTCTGCCTTCTGGGTGGTATCAAGAGCGCACAGATGCAGGCAGCCCCCTGGAAAGCACTGCTCCTCTGGGTGCATTTCTATACTGCTTTTATCCATTTTCAAGCACACACAGGTACAGTATACAAGCAAATTTTCAGAGCTCAGACACTAAGGTGTGCTGTAGTGTTCCCAGAGCTATAATTAGTCAGATGCTAACTAAAACAAAGACAAAAGCAGGAACAAGTCAAAGCTTAAAAATACTCCTGCACTCGAATGCAAATAACTATCAAAAATAGAACTACAAAAACTAAGCATGATGTAAAAAGGAGACTTTTATTCTTCAGACTAAAACAGCTGGCTCTACAAATGGCTATTGTGGGTGTGTTTACCAGGCAAACTGAAGGCACTTCTAAAGTAAAAGTTCAGGTGCTGAAGCCAGATAAAGAATAAAAGTCAAAAAAGGTTTATAATGAATAAGAAGAGCCATAGAGTGGTGCCAAAGCAGCATTCTACAGGGAGCACACAAGCATACATGTCACTGGAAGCGAGCGAAAGCAGGACCTCATATTGTAGAGGAGGGCAGGCCGACTGTGACATCTGCATTTGGGTTAGGGTTAGGGCTACATTCCTGGTCACCACTAGGGCTTGACCAATCAGCTGCTAATAAAATCAGCCAATATCAAGGTACCAAAAATTTGGAGAAAAATCCTCCAATAGAGTCTTCTTAAACATTTATGATAGTTAGAGATTGATTGAGAATCGAAATATTGCACTACACAAAATTTTAAGTGATTTGTGTGTGAACGAAGTTCAGCTGCAAGGGGCTTTGTGGAACAGACAATGTACTTTAAGTTCAATATGAGAAACATGAGTAAGTGTTCATGATATTTACTTGTCACAGAAAATGTGTCTCCCTACCAAAAGCTTAATATCACACTTCAAACTGCACATTTGCAACATGTATACCACTGGAGAGGGTGAATACAATGTATGACCAAAAAAAATCTGGCAATAGTGACTAATACATTAATTCCAACTAACGCAGTCAAAAAACCCTGCATTAAACTGATTTGAGAGAGTCACTTATCCTTCAAATTATATTTACAAGAATGTTTCAGCATCTGCAAAAGGCAGCAGGACGCCATCAACTTCATCAGAATTTGGTGAACTGTATGGGTAAGCAGTATCAGCCGATGGCCCTGTGTGTCCTACACTAAGCTGTCCCTGGGGACAGACAGAACAGTAAGCACCGTTACTACTAGGGGTGGACAGCGTCTTTTCTGGCAACACTCCCCTCTGCTCAGACCTAACTCATGATTTGTGGGGAATGCTAGGCTAAGTATATTTAATTATCACTAAATTTAGAAGGAGCACAAAAACCCCACATAAACCCTCACATAACACAGGCAAGACTGAATCATGATAAATTTACATTCTTTATTGAGAAGACACTTTATCCAAAGGAATTTACATAGCTTACACTATCACAACCCTTACTTAACCTGAATACAGATGAAAAATCTTTAAGTCACTTGATACAAAGCACATAATCAAGATGCAGAACTCTCTAGCTGTCTGATGATCTGAAGAATCACAATGTCATTTCATGTGTGGGACATGACAATAAAGAGACTTGACCTTAGGTTTAGCACAATCCTTTCAGTACAACAGGAGAACTATTTCCAGAACCTGAATCAAAAACTCTTAATGCATAGTCTATTTTCGACAATGAAATGGCAATGTGCTCTTTCTTTATGGTATATTTTGCATTTAAATGAGTCCAAAGCATTCAGTTCAATCTATGAATAACATAGTAATTGTACAATCAATATAGAATTTTTCAAAATCAGTGGTTTAAGCGGTACAAAATGTCACATAAAAATGCAGAGGCCTTTGAGTTGAACAGTTACTAAAGCTATTTTGCTTTAACAATACTAACGGCCCTAACTTTTCCAGCCAAAATATACACAACTGTTCTTCACTGCTTCCAATTAACTTTCCACTTTGGCAAAAGCAAACGGCTAGTGTAAAAACAGAGCGGTGCTTCAATAAACATTAACTATACTTTTTGCCTCTGCAGATACTGTAATTACCACAAGAGCTCTGCCTCATAAATACAAACCCATATCCAACTACATAGCAGATCCTTTTTCTCATGGATGGGGAACCATCTTTTCTTTCTGATATCTTTGGTGAAGAAGTGAAGTACGGGAGCCAGACCACTGACCAGTTTGCAGTTAAGCCCAGTATCAAGAGCTGTCAGTAGGTCCCTCAGAGAAATTTGAAACCCTACTCACTTTGGTGATGTCCTCAACTGCACATAGATGCCATTTTATACAATAACGCAATAAAAGCCACAATGTTGCAAAAGCTAACCATTTCATCAAAATGTGCTTCCTTATATGTGCCACATGACAGAGTCTCATTTAGTCTAGAGAAATAATCAGGCATACAAATGATTTTTAAACTAAGGTGTAAGTCTCTTATAATTATAAGTGCAGACTAAGACAAACTAAAGAGTTCAGTTCCAAAAGCACCATGAATAAACATAGATAAGAACATAGCAAGCCAAAAAAAAAAAAACACAAACACAGTTCATGTCACCATATAGCATCTGAACAGAAAGACACAACTGACAATAATATTGAAAGTGGTGTTAGAAAGGGAGAAACGAGTTTGTCAATGGTCCCCATGAAAAGTAATTTACAATTTCACCCAGTTACAGAGCTGGACATTTTACTAAGTATCATCTGGAAGAGTATTTCAAAGCAGTTCCTCCTGAGGTGTTTCTAACCACCTCAACATCTTCTGTATGTGACCAGACAGTCAGACAATCAGCTGCATTTAAGCTGCCAAGACAGCCTGCAATCATACTTCACTGTATGTATGAGAAAACGAGACCGCGTTATCTGTAATAATCTACAATAAATAATGAACGTGACAACCGACAATACTACTAGGAGTACTTAGAATTAACAAAACAAGGCTTCCATGTCACCAGACTACTAATTTAACTAGTAACTGAATCACACAAGTTAAACCGCCCTTACTGGCCCGAGTATACGTCAGCACAATCTACTGTATGTACGAACCAATGTAACCTGCGGGTTTGAAAACAATTACTCGCGTAGCTGTTTAGCTATTTTTAAACAGTTGGGTTGTAGAAACCAAAATGACCAAATCGAAGTACATAAATCCAAACCGACTTCTGCACCAGAGAGCTAGCTGCCTAAAAACCTACTCACTACCTGCCTGTACAGTGAAACGAGAGATTATTTATATGGAATAAAGGAGATGAGCTAGTTGGAGATTATGCTTCCTCGTTCTCGTTCATTTCTCAACTAGAAAAAACATTCCATAAAATGCTTTTAATCAACCCGAGATTAATCAGCTACTCGCTTGCTTGGCTACACATGTAACTTTCACCTTTGAAAATATGCTAGTTAGCTGGTTAATTAGCTAGTTAGTGGGCTCCCAGTTCCAAAGCCCCACACAGGACCTATCAAAAGATGAGTGGCTTCGTCGGCTGGTTTTCCTACGGGTTTATCGACATCTGCCTTCTTACAACTTACTAACAGCTAACTGCTGGCTAAATATTCACCATAACATCCGCAACGTGGCTCCAGACAAAAAGCCCCCATTACACCGCCCTGGATGGGCGGTAAAGGCACTTCGGGAGTAAGAACGCCTTCCCATTTTGTACGTTGCTAAAAAAAGGCATTTATCTACACTTTAACCCGACTACTGGCCGACCACCCAAATAAACAAACTAAAGCGAATTTTAGCCAAGATATGGGGTAACGGGCGGGAACAAAAGTGAATGCAACCGTGTCTACGAGCAACTTTATAGTGTAAAGTTGCCGTTAAAACACATGAAAACGATTGTATCCCGACACCTGAGTGTCCGTGTCCTTCGGTGGCGAACTTAAGGTTCTTTTCTAACTGTTATTGCCGTTTTCGGCTTTCTAGACATTGTTCTTACCTCAGAGGGCTCCTTCCCGGCCGTCCGGTTCGCCTGTTTCCCGTTCGCTTCGGACGTAATGACGCCGGCCGTCCCGCATTCTCCTCGCAGGCGTCACCGGGGGCGCGCGCTGCCCCAGTCCTCCGCTAGATGTCACTCAAATCTCACAGGCAGGGCTGTGCTTTGCATAGCCGGGAATATACAGGCACGGCTTAGCACACACGTCGCACGCCGGAGATGACTGGGATACACCAGTCTAATCGCAAGTAATTCAGCGGCGGAAGGTGAACTGTCTACCATGGGCGTAAATTGCGGGGGGGATCGGGGGGGTTGTAGCCCCCCCCCCATGTTCCAGCAAAAGTTATGCCCTTCCTGTCTACCCAGAGGAAAATTCACAAAATCATTACACTGAGTAAAGATGGGACTCAAACCAACTACCATGGAGGTGAAAAGCATCAGTGCTACACACTGATATACATAGAGTAAATAGTGCAGTGTGAAATGTACCATGTAATGATTTTTTCATTAGATCTTTAAAACAAGAGACATAAGAGTAATTAGTGAGAAAACAAGCATTTTTATTTGTTTTTGTTAGGCCTGGTTTGCACACATACTTTGCGTTGGCCTGGATATTCATTCCTAACAGTAACAAGTCTACTAATTTTTAATCCTATACACAAAAAAGAGTAAAATTAAAATGAAGGAGTTTATCTGTCCAAGATAAATTTTATCTTGGTATTCATCTAACTACCTAAAATTGAAAATGAATCATTTCACTAAAAATAACCCAAATTTACAAGTTTTATCTCACACCATTCATATTCAATTCAATATAATTCAATTTATTTTTATATGATGCCTTTCGCTACAGAATCACCCTTAGGCATTTTACATGGCTGTGTTGTGGTACAATATCATTAAGACCGAATAATAGAGAAACAGCGAAAAGGGAAGACAGAGAAACGAAAGAGAGCCAGATGACAACGGAGGAGAGGAACCAAAATCTCCCAAGTAGGAAGAAAACAAAATGTCTGGGGGTCCAAGGTCATCTGGCTGCCCAATCCCCTTGGGCATACTAACATTACTGAACATTATTGCATACTCACATTACTGAACATGATTGCATACTCACATTACTGAACATGATTGCATACTAACATTATTGAATTGCAGAATAAATGCAGGTTTAGCTCATTTTACTCAAACTCAAACAGAGCTATATGCCACATAATCTAAAACTTACATTAGGACAGAGATTCTTAGCTGTTGATTATCAAAACTAATTCGGAGCAGAGCATGTATGTTCTTAATTTATCTGACATGTAGCAGATGCTTTTGTCAAGAGAGTTAATATACAAGTGAGAGTCAGATAGCAGGATGTGATAGCAGGATGTGATGGCAGGATGTGATAGCAGGATCTGATAGCAGGGTCAGCCAGTGTCCCTATAGCAGCTGGGGTTAAGGGCCTTGCTCAAAGACCCCACAGTCAAATCACTCTTGTAGTCATGGAATTTGAACAGACAAGCATTCAGTTACAGGCAGAGTCCTAATGCATAGGGCCACTGGCATGCAAACACTCAGCTACACAGTCGGCAGGATTGGATGCTGTTCAGAGAGACCACAACAGATTTCTGCCCCTCATCTTACCCATTTGGCTATAAACAGCTGAACACAATTTCTCCCATCCACCAATAATCTGGAATCTTTACATATAAACAGCCATCTTTCAAAATGGTAAACATGACAAGCCCAGGTAGAGGCTCAGAGCCTGGGGAAATCAAATCTGGGTGATATCTTCATCGATAAGCCAAGACCCTTTACAGGCTTGTGCGACTGATTATGACAATCATAAGCAAAATAATTAAAAGCAACACAAACGGTTTTTGTAAATTCAGTGATGGCTTTGCAGATATGGATCTAACAGAAATAAACTAAACCACAGATCAGAAGTAACAAAGACAGAATCAAGAAAATGGAGAGGCAGTTATTCTGAAAACCAAGAGGAGCCACCTAATTAAAGTATGACCACAACCCAGGCAGAGAGGAGATCACGCACTCTACCTGTAGCACTAACGGAGAGGTTAGCATATTAGCATCGCACGATGGATTCGTGAAACACAAATATCGCGCCTCATTAATTAAACATATTTCTCAATAAAACAGTACTTTTAGAAAACCTGACAGATTTCTCTTTCTTGCTCTTATGTCATGAACTTTGAAAAACAATTCAATGTTTAACTTCCTCTCATTTTTTTGTTATAGAGCTATATAATAAGTAAAAAAAAAACCAGCAGAAATGAACTGAAAATTCAAGGACTATTAAGGTACTTGCACTATATTCAATGCCGCGTTAATAATTTGTTATTTTTTGTTTATAAAAACTTTGCTAGGTGGCTCTGAGATGAAATTCAAATATGAGATGAGAATTATTTACAAGAATGATTTATTATGAAAAATGTCATTACTGGAACTCCCCAGTGGAACGCTATAATTATTATTGTTCATAATATACACTGTAAAATATTCTTCTGTCCACACGATTATAAAGTCCAAAATAAGTTAATTTACAACGGGATTTATTTGACAACTTAAAACGTGTCCACTGGTCACAATCACAATCAACACATGTACTGATAACGCAAAGCATTACATAGAACCATAAAACGGGATAAATCAATTATTGTCGTAACTCAGTCTCCTTAAAGGGACTCATCTCTTACATATAATACCCATTATATGACAAACTTCACATAAGATACGGACAGAGGTGGAGATTTCAGGTCCAGAGAGTACAAATCCAGGTCAAGACTTTCTGTCAACCAACCAGTTGAGCATAAAGAGTCACAGTCACAGTGCTCAACTGGTTGGTTGAAACAAAATCTTGGTCTGGATTTGTACTCCCTGGACCTGAATTCTCCACCTCTGGTTACGGACAATGGTTATGGAAAAATGACCGATGACAATCTGCAATCAAGAGAATTTTCTAGTCCCAAATGACTTATTTACTACTGACAACAACTAAAATGTGTCGCAAGTGACCCAGCTCCTGCAATGTGCCATGCTAGTATGTTGTATCTCCGTAGTGTACAGTCCTGTCGCTTAAAGCATATATACCGCTTAGAGCTGAAGCGGAGAATGAGCCGCCACAGCCATCCGGAAGTGACTCGCCGCGGCCCTGCCAATCACAAGGCGGCGCAGCGCTGGGGAATTTCCATCCGGTATCAGCAGGACAGCCCGGAGCAAATAATCCCCGCCCAGAACGGAGGAACCGGCTAGCGGTCCAGCCGTTGTTCTTTGCTGATCTGACATATTACCCGAAGAAGTCCCACAGCGATCCGGTCCGTTACTGAGCTTAAGGTCCTGGGAAGTGTAGCCGCCTTGCGGGTCTGGGACACTGTGAGTCCGGCTGACTCTTCGGATAGTTTATTCCGGTTTCTTTTTTTTTCGGGACAGAGGACTCGGAAGGTGAGTGCTTCACTGGGCTATCGGCTACGCGTCCAGTCGCTCATTTTTTGAGTTTTGCCAAGTAGTGTGTGTGCAGAGGGCCTACCGCTGGTGCAGCCATGTGAGCTGACCGTGGCGCATGTGTAAGCGGGAGGCTAACAGGCTAGCAGGCTAACGCGTGCGGGGTGCCGTAGCCGGTGCTAGCGGACATCGGCGGCAGACGTTTAGGAAACGCGATGAAACCGGCGAATTTGGGTTTTATTTTACGTGTCTAACTTTGTTTACAGATTTACGCGACACGCGTAAGCTGCTGGACGCGGTCACTAAAACTACAGCAAGTCCTGATCGCAGTGAGGGAATATGGAAATGATGGACGGCAGCTGCCGTCCGTCATTTCCATGCCCTGACAATGTCGCTAAAAACTTGCACCGCCAGCCCATTATTTCTGAGTTGCTTTTGTCTGCATCGTTGAGTGTTATGATGTTGCTGGTTATTGGTTTAGTAGCTAGGTATTGTCCTCCAGCCCGAGGAACACGTGGCTAGAACTAACTTTCAAGTTCCCTCGTATTTGAAGTGGATTTTTGTCTTAGGAATTAAAGTAACAGGGTAGGGCAGACTGCAGTATGTGTGCTCGTCAGGCCTGCGTAACGTTCTGCGCACATCTTAATCTTTAACATTATCATTTGCAAGAATCAATGAATGAAATAGCAATGGCGAAGTTTGTACATGATATGGCTGCTTGACTCATTGGGAATAGTTCAGTTGCATTGGACCGGGTCAACGGTAATCATCTCCTCTTGATAACTGGTTATTTCGTTTAAAATAGCATCAACCTTATTTTCATCCTGCTTTGATCTGAAGCAATGGAATGGACAGTTATCTGTGTAATTGTAGTCAAATCATTCTGGTCAGTTATCCTTTGCTTTTGGTTCTGAGATATCTCAGTATTTGTCCTTGCTGCCTTACACACATCACCTCTTCCATCTTTGGGTCAGATTACCCAGGGCTGTCAGTCTGAGCAGAAACCTCTTTGATTCCAGCTAAAATCCCCCACGTTTCCCTCTCTTCTCCAGGAGAAGGTCTCAGCCTCACGGTAGATGCCGTGCTTTCCAGAAGGGCGGAGGCAGTAGACGTTGGAAGAGAGAGTCTGTGCGCGACTGGAGCCCATAATGAACAACAGCAGCGGCAACAGTAGCCATCGTACCCCCAGGACTCGGAGCAGCCGGATGGGGGAGCCGGGCCCGGAGGCCCCACGGAGGACCCCGTCCTCTCAGGGGGACAATGTGTACTCTGTGGGTGGGGCTGGAGCTGGGAGCTGCTTCCTCAGCAGTCTGTTGCAGCTGCCTTCCTCTCCACTGTCCCGCGCCCAGCTCAGGCGCCTGGAGGAGCACCGGTACAGCAGTGCAGGACGCTCGCTGCTCGAGCCCCTCATGCAGCACTACTGGGAATGGCTGGTGAAGCGTGTGCCCACCTGGGTGGCTCCCAACCTCATCACCGTCGTGGGCCTGGTTACCAACATTGCCACCACCATGGTGCTCGTCTACTACTGCCCCACGGCCACCGAGCAGGTAGGAAGGCCTTTTTATCGCAGGCCATGATGCTTTTAAGGCCCAGTCCCTTTTCCTCTGTTCTATTTGTCCGTCTTCTAACCACTTATTCCAGACAGGGCTGTGGAACAGCTCTATTTAGCAGTTTAATTCAGCTTATTTTGATGCAGTGCCCAAACCCCATTTAAAGGGAGTGTGAGAGTAGCCAAAGGTGAAGAGGAAAACGGGATGAAAAAGCTCTTAGCATGGCTTTGGTTGCGGGGGGGGGGGGGGTATTCTCAGTGTGTGAGGCCAGCTGAGTGTGTCATGCCACCGGCACCTCAGAGAAGTTTGGATTAGCCAATGTCATCGTGTAAGCTGGATTCCCATTGGCTGCTCTGCTGGTTAAATGAAGATTAGTTACACAAGTTAGTATGCCATCAGCTATCTGTTAAGCCAAGATGGTACGAACAAATTGCATTTGGTACCAGAATGCGAGCCAGTTTAGCGAGCTCTACAGTATCGCTGCGGGAATGAGCCCAGTCACAGCAAATGGACTCTGACTGAATAAACGTACATTTGACATGGTACGCGGATAAATCCAGCTTTCCGACGGAATGCCTCTTTCAGTGTTACAACAGCAAGTTCCCTTCTGAAAAAATATCCGTCCGATTTGCCATCCTAGTTCCTTCCTTAATATCCATGATGCTAACTGGTGAATATGAGTTTCTGGAGAGTTTGCTGCCTAGATGAAGCTTTTTACTGGGCCCTTGTCAGCGGTGCTGTGGCCACCATGGATATTGACAGCCAGTGCTTGTTAGCCACTTCACAGGATTTGAGAGACCTTACATTACATTTTGAGCGAGTTAGAAAGGGTTAGTGGTTAGTGGGGAGGCTCAGCAAGGGCGCAGTTCTAAAGAGCCAAAACGCTGGCGTGACTGTGGGCATGACTTTGTTTGGGTAGCTGCTGCTGTGCCCAGAGCAGCGAACTTTATGGCTACATTTGAAGTCACCTGTGTGCAGATGGCACTGCTATACCACTTCTGTAGCTCTAGGTTATGACATGAACAGGCTGTCAGATAATCTGCTGTTTTGATCCTTTTATTTCATGACGGCAGATGTTCCATCGGGAGAACCCAGGCACAGCCAGCGTGTAGATGTCCCCCATGCCCTACATGTAAATACATTTTTGCGATGACTCCCTAGTGACGGGCCATGGCACTGTGCCAGCACTGTTCTAATTGAGCAGCCTGACACATCCCCCCATGAGTGAATGAAGGTGATAGTTCCCTGGGTGTTTGATTGTTTGTTTATTCATTTGTTCATGATCCTATTGGTCCACCGTCAGGCATCTGATGTTCTCATTCTCTTCTGCATGTAACTGAGACATCTTTGGCCCTGGGGCAGGAGAGCGAGCGCCTCATGTACTCTCGCGTCTTGGGTTACGGCCTCGACCTTTCTGCAAGCACGTGCCTGTGGCCAGGCCACCCTCCATCAGGGTGGGGCCACAGCTTTGCAGGACGGGCGCGTGTTTCAAATTGGCGGGGGGGACACCCGTGCATCTCCCAGTTTAGGTTGCAGTAAAAAGGTGGGACATTTTGTACATGCCGTACCTGTGCTCCTCGGCTTATATAACTTGTTTTCCGCTATTAATAGCTTTCCCCCTTCCTTTGAGGGATGTGGGTTTAGAAAACTGAACTTAGTTTAGTTGCTTAGTCATGGAAGATGAAGGAAATTCTCCCTACTCAGGGACAATGTAAGTTTCTTGGCTGTATTTACTCACTAGCAGCTTAGCGTGAGTTCTGCTGATGTTCTTGCACATGTTTTAGCAGTGGTCTGGTTGTGAAATGGTTTAAAAGTACATAATTCAGGGTAGAAGACTTCAGAGATTGCAATGTGTAATAGGCAGGGCAGTACTTTTGTTTGCCAGGTGGTTTTCAGAGATGTCCACCAAAGGTGCAGCTGGGCGTAACATCGAGGTGGAAAGAAGGAAATTACCTGTGTATCTGGTAGGGTGTAAAGCAGAATCTCATTGGACTCGTGATAGTGTGTCAGTGGTGTGTCATCACCGGACATGTGATGTCACGTCAGGTGACATCAGGTTGTGCAATTGTTTTGTTCTTGAAAAATCAATTACACATGAGTAACTGGGTTGTGCCTGGAGGGAGGGCATGTTTTTATTTTTCTTGTATACTTTGCAGTCAAGGTATGTGCTTCCTGAATATATGTGGAGTTTTTTTTTTTTTTTTTTTTGGAGGGGTGAGTTCTCTGAGCTTGGCTTATTTGTCACCATTGTGTAATTTATTGGTAGTATTTGACATACAGGAGACCTCAAAAGGACCAAGACCACTTCCCCCAAAAATGTCATGGTCTAGGCAACAGACAGGCCACTCTGAAATCAGTGGTCACCTTTTTGGCTTAATTTTTTGAGGCTTCTGGTGAAGCTGAGGGCTCCCTGCGGCGCCCGTTTGCTCCGCGCGGCGCCCGTTTGCTCCCCGCGGCGCCCGTTTGCTCTGTCGAGGGGTCATCCTGGCTGAGCTCTCAGGCTGCTGTTAGCTGTGAAACACTTGTAAACAGGTGGCGGCGTCATTCTGCATTGCAGGCGGTATTTTTTGGTGGTACTTTCATCTTCTCTCATCTCCCCTATGGTCAAAAACACGACAGGAGAGAGGAAACCACCCTGTGTACTGAGGAGTGCATCAGGATGTGAGTACTGGGGACCAAAGCAAAGCTGCTGAAACTGTTTACTTTCAATTCTGTGATGTATTTTTCCAGATATCCAAGATATTTGTTTTTTGTCTGCAGTTCAGTGTTTTCTTGGGCTGTGCTGTATTATGTTTTTAAATGACTGACAAGTAGTGTGGTGCTTAAAGGTTTGACCATGTGACCAAAAGGGGTGTCATGTTGGTGTACTCTCGAGAGGTCGTATTTAACTAGAAATAATCTGTAAATTATGTATCAAGTTTATTTAAATTATCCAGCTGAATAAATGGTAAAGGGGAAGATGCCTTCAGGATATTCAGGATGAAAGGCTCATGTAATACTAATACTATAAGATTAATTACGTAAGAAAGCTTTCTCAGCGGTGCTAAGGGAGGATCTCAGCTTCTTAACTGCTTTCCTGGTCCTACAGGTAAACATGTCAAGTCCTCAGCTGTAAAGGTTACTCCAGATAAAACTGTTGGTGAAGAAAGAAGAACTTGCATGTCTGTCCACCAGTTGTCAGGTCTTTAATTATGGCCTCATGCTAACAGCTGGCTCTGCAACCAGGTCGCATTATGGAACAGTGGCATTTATGCTAATTAGTTTCTGTAAAGGCTGATTTGTACTTCTACACAGAATCTATGCCGTAGGCATGGCGTCGGTACGGTGTGGCCACACCGCCTACACCACAGCCTGCCGTGCCCCACCCCAGAAATGTAACTAGACTTAATGGCAATGCAGACCACACACAAGTCTCAGTGCTCGCAGTGGTGTAGGCCACTTGCAAGGGCCACAGCGTAAGCTCTGTGTAGGCTTGACAAAATCGTATAAATCAGCCAGTTTCCATGTTCAGCTGTGTTAAATAATGGATGGTGTGTCTGAAGAGCATATTGGGTGACCAAAGAGCTGCCTTCTCAGGCACCTCTGTGGGCTTACCTGGGGCTTTCTACTCGGGCACCTCTGTGGGCTTACCTGGGGCTTTCTACTCGGGCACCTCTGTGGGCTTACCTGGGGCTTTCTACTCGGGCAC
>JAODJU010000118.1:434274-447965 GCA_026776725.1 Gnathonemus echidnorhynchus
TATAAAAAAAATCGAGGCGGCACCAAAAAATTGAGGCAGGCGGCCATGTAAAACAATTTATTAATTTTAAGTGGCCTAAAACGGGTGGATTGTTTTTTTTCCACTGAAGCCCCTCCCTCCAAAAGATTTCTGCTGAGCTAGAGGAATAAAATCGAAAAGCTAAGTTCAGCTGTCTTTTTTTCATCCTTCCTTCCTTGAATGGCAGGTTTGCTGTTGTAGAGGTACAGCTCTCTCTAGGCCTTCTGCAGATGCTCACGGCCGCCTTTGGTCCAGAGTTCTGGAACTTGACGGTAACTGAGGCCAAACCCCCTTACCTTGGCCCCTTCCCCTTGGCGCATGGATTGCGCTCAGCCATTCCCACTGCTTCCTGCATGTGCAGCTTAGCTAGGAAATTGATCTGCGCTCTCCTAATGAAACTAAGGATCGCAACTTCAAAGGAACCCCACGGTCATGCTTCAGCTCAGCCAGCTGGACGTGACTGATCGAATTATTGATCAAATTATCTTACTGGCTTGGCGTAGTTAAACTTGGTGTTGCTTTTGATCGCATTTTGACCAACTTGTGAGTTGCAGGTATGAAATGTTGTGGACATTGAACTTACGTCATCAGACCAAACAGTCTTAAGTCCTGAGTGCCTGGTTACTGGTAACCCTTGTCTTTTTTACAGCCTTTAAGCAATTACCTTAGAAACATAAGATTCTCAGTTGTATACATTGTGATCTGGACTGTGTTAACAAAATGAAGAATGATGTTGGAAGTGACCAAATGGGTATTGATCTCTAAAGTTGCCCGACAATGAAAAGGCTAGAATTTGCTCAAATAAGACTTATCTTTTTCCAGATAACCAAATGGTTTCCTGTGTTATCTGAAGGATATTTCACCATTTTTTGTGGGACATTGTAGTCTCATTCTAAACTGGAGGACAGTGGGGAGTTTAACTGCTCTGCCAGTTTTCAGTTTGTTTATGAAAATAGTTTACTTACGCATTTCTTATTGTCTTCTGTCAATTCGGTATTGTAGTATTTTAAAGACGGTCCTTTCTGATCAGTTCCCATGAATCCTACAGAAAAGAGCAAAGACCTATTCTCTCTGGAAATTGTGAGACAGCTGCGAGCTATGATTTACTCTTGGCGTAACTAAAATCTTAATACTTGACAGAATGAAATAAGCATTATTTGGTAAAGGTTTCAATGAGAAATACAAGGACGGACATACTGCTTTGTTTTAATGGGATGAAGTGTGGTTTGGGTGGGAGAACTGTAGGGGGCGCTGTGCTCTGCATGGTGACGTGAAGTGCTGACCTTTCTAATCCTGCTTATGATTCTTCTGCTCTCTTTACCTGCTCAGCATTGATGTGACTGAGGTGCAAATCTTCATTATAATCATGTATTTGCTGGCCGCTGTCGGAGGATCGGCTTTTTGGCAGCTCCCGGTAATTTTTACCCCCCTTTAATTTTAAGTGTGTGCGCTCGATTTTAATTTCTGATATAGAACCTGTGAGTGATTGTAAAGCTAAAATGAATTTCTGTACAAAGATGTGCTTGTATAACATTGTATCTGACAGTTATTCTGCTGCACTCAGCTTAGCTGTACAGTAAAGCTATAACACTCATTTTATAACCCTTCAAGTGAAATCTTCTAAATCTTTTTTCGCTCATGTTATTTTCAGTATGTTAAAGCTACATTCTGTCCTCACTCAATTTGCTGCTGATCTCTTGCATAGTTTTACTATTTTTGAAGACTTTGTTGTCCATCTTCCCTGTGAGATACTTACTGGCTTTTTTGGGTCCACAGATTCCAGTGATAAACATTCAAATGAAAATAGTTCCTGCCATTTTCACAGTGGTGGGAGCCATATTCTCTTGCATGAATTATTTTCGGGTGATTTTTACTGGCGGTGTGGGCAAAAATGGATCGACCATAGCGGTAAGTGCACAGCTGAAAGCGCTCTGTGCGTGTTCTTATAGCCATATGCTGAATGTGATGTTAGGGCACGTAGGTGACAGCAAGATCTCTATCTGTGTAAATACAAACCTAAGGGTATGAATTTGATTCATTCCAGGCTCTGACACTTGCTAGTTTGGCTAAGGCACTCTACTTTTGGCTTAACAAGTGCTCCTTTTCCTAATATTCAAAAAGTGCTGAAGTCACTTTAATTTTAAACATTTCAAGTGGCCTATCGGAGTAAACAAAACTATTTGCAGTGACAGATTGTTTCTGAATATGTAGCATTATTTGTAATGTATACATGTTTTTGTCTTCCAGGGAACGAGTGTTCTCTCCCCGTTCTTCCACATCGGCTCTGTGATAACTCTGGCTGTAATGATCTACAAGAAGTCCGCTGTCCAGCTCTTTGAAAGGCACCCGTGTCTTTACATCCTGGTGTTTGGCTTTGTATCAGCCAAGATCACCAACAAATTAGTGGTAACTGCCTTGCCTGTTTTACCAATAGTTAAATAAGATCCCCTGTATTGTGTATTTTCTTCTTGTGTTTTAAAGTTGTATTTAAAATTATGTACATTTTTACTATTATTTATTATTATTATTGTATGTTATTTTTTGCTGAAATATCTAAGATTAATGGTATCTTTTTTTCTAATTTTTTTAAATTATAAGAAAAGGTCTGGGTCACTCAGACACACATAACAAACATATTGGGATATAAACCTATATTCTTCTGGTCATCAGTCCTGCTGTTCGCTGCTTCAGTCGCAGTATGACTGATATTCTAGCGCTATCAGTAGCACTAAGGGGAGGTATCCCTGAATTGGTGTGGCTGATTTGCAGACCGCAGTATTCTTAAGATAAGAATTACAGATTAACTGACAGCGAGAGTGTGCTTTGTTTCTCTCTATAGGTTGCACACATGACAAAAAGTGAAATGTATCTTCATGATCTGGCTTTTCTTGGACCTGGACTGCTGTTTCTGGACCAGTATTTTAACAGCTTTATTGATGAATACTGGGTTCTTTGGATCGCACTGGTAAGGCTTATGTGCTTAACTGATTAATTCCCGTTCAACTGAATCGTGGGCTACACGTGTTGCTAATACATATTGAGTTGGTGACTGTTCAGAGTGGTCGGAGCTTCTACTGACTAAACATCTTGTATTATGACATGATTGGTTTTCTGGGCCACACCCTAAGCTGTTGTTCTGCACCCACAGGTCTTGTCCTCTTTCGATCTGGTCCGCTACTGCATCAGTGTTTGCAACCAGATCGCCTCCCACCTGCATATTTTCGTCTTCAAAATAAGGCCCCCAGCCACCATCTCCAGTCAGCCCGGACACAACCACCATTCTTGACTTTCATGTGTTGTTTTTTGTTAGTTTTTTTGGGTGTTGAGGAAAAAGTAGTTGCAATATTTTTGATCAAATATAAAACCAGTTAAGCTGACTGATACTGATAAAGATATAAAAGGAAAATATGAATAGAGTGGAAATAATAATTTACCTTGACTGTCTCTGTGTGCAATTTTTTTATAGTTTAGTCCAGCCTTGAACTGTTGTATGAAGCTTCGGCTTGAAAGGTCATGGATTTATTTATTTGCATTTTTGCCCTTAATTTTTCGGTCATGCTCCTTTACTTGCAGCTATTTTTTTCTACTATGCAGGGGTAAAAGTGAAAGAAATTATTTTCGTTACTCCACTCCACTCCTAAAATATAAACAAATGTTTTTTGTAAGTACACCGGTACACTACCAAAAATATGTTCACTCTTATTGATGGTATTAATTTGCCTGGGACAGTGTGTCCAGAATATATTGTATTCTGACCATGTACAATTTTAAGGGTTAATTTCATTTAAATTTAACCTCAATGGTATTGTTCTGCCAAATCATTTTAGACTTGGTTGACTAATCACATTGTTTGCGCATTTTTATTGCTTTGAAGACATGCAAATAGCCTCCCCAACCAAAAGTTTAAAAAATATTGTTCAGTATTAGTTTTTCTTCAGTTAACATTTTTTGACATTTGAATTGGAGGGGGGGCTCCCAGGTGTCTCTGTATTCGTCTCTGTGCTGTATTTTAACCTCTGGTTCCTGTTTAAGGAAACATGGATCATTTTAGGACAAAACTCCCCTTCTTGTCACTCCTGCTTTTAAAGCCTGTTTCACTGTTGTCATGTTCAGTGACCCTCTTTCGTCGTTGCAGATGTGACTGTATGTGCTCAGGTGTCGAGCTTGTATGAAGACGAAATGCTGTGTTTTTGACCACTGGGGGGGCACTACAGAGGAACTCGCTGTACAAGCAAATGTAAGAACAGGCAAGGAATGTTACATGCTTGTTTATGATGACTCACTGTTATTCATTACTCATGCTCTTCCTTGACTTTTTTGGCACTGGAAATTGTCTACGTAGGTACAACACCCCCCCCCCCCCCCCCCCCAATGGTATTTTTATAAAAATCCCTAGGATGCAGAATCGGTCTTGCCACCCTGCTGATCACAGTGGCTCCCTACTTTTGTGCCGCCACTTAGTCCTTTCACTTGCCGTGACATGGCAGGTCCCTCACCGCGTGTATCGTGGGGGTCTATGCCAGTGTTACAGGGCATATGGATGCCAAATCCAGCACCATCAAACGTTGGCAACCATCTTTCCTTTTGCTGTTTCCTCGTGTAACCGTCTGCTTGTATGAGGGTTGTGGGCAGCTGGAAGTTGCTACAGGAACAAGAAAAATGTTTACATGCTTATAATATTTATTTTTCTTTCTTCCCCGTAATCACACTGCTTTTTTTTTTTTTTGCATATGCTTTCACTGGCAGTGCTCTGTTTTGGGTGGTTCTGGGACACTCAGATGTTGCTTCTGAACAGCTGTTTCCCAGGTGAAATCTTGTCCATTGCATATGTGATGGAGGCTTTATTTCCCTTTTACCTCGGCAAACCTGGAGGATGGCGGCGTTTCGGGGTTAGTGTGGAACCCCTGCTCTGCTTCAGCTTTGTTCAGTTTTAACCCGTAGAGTGCAAGTATTTAAAGTACAGGAAGGTGCATCCCACTGTGAAAGCAGCCCCTCTAGGGCTATGCTTGTGTCTTAATCTTGTGGTAACAAAACCTGCAGTATGGGGACAGACATGCCTGTTTCTCAGCCATTTGCAGTTTTAGGTGAGAGGTGCTTTACATGTGCACTGGGGTCATGCTTTCCATGTAGAGGAAAGGGTCTGTTCCCAGTGGATCCCTACACAGTGTACCGTCAAAACAGTGGCGCTCTTTTGGGGGCTTTCCAGTTTAGGTTACAGATGAGAAGGAACATTAGGACTAACAGTCCTGAAGGTGTGAAATGATGCATCATTTTGGTGTTAGGTCAGTCTTCTATAAGTACATCTATAAATCATGTCTATTAAACTCATTTTCTATGCTATATTTTTCAATAAGTAGTAAATAATTGCCTTAAGTCTTGAATCTGTTTCCCCATGTTTGATGTTGAATATTTGTACAATAAGCGGGACATTCTTTTTGGACTGGAAAAGGATACTTTTTATTTGTAGCAGGATAGTCTCAGGTGTACAATATTATCAGTCTAAACATAACAAGGTCAGTAGCCAGTCTGTGTCCCCCCCCTGCTCAGAATTATCCATTGAAAGCTGCTATATGCTGTTTACCTCCATCTGGATTCTGTCGATAGTGTCTGTGGCTGAATTTCACTTCAGGCCTGCTTGGTGTTGCATCTTGGTTTCTCTATAATTAAATGCCTTTGTTCTGTTGGTCACAAGACTTTGACTTGAATAAGGTCTTTACAGTTTTGTGACTATGCATGTAACATTACTTTTTTTGATTCCTCGAAAAATGAGGCACAGTCATATCTGCCATTGCCATACAGTGTCGTTTAGTTTTGTACAAAATTAAAAATGTCTGCCTATAAATGTTCATTATTTAAAAGAATTTGTAACGTCTGTTAAAGGTATGCAATTATTCACCAGTAACTTAACCATCACTTTAATTTTGAATGTATGTATACATAAAAATGTTAAGTGATGTCTCTGGGTTTTCTAACCCCTTTGTGAGCTACATTTATGTATCAAGACGTGAAAATTATAAAAGCGAGTAGTATTTAATAACAAGGTGCACAGCTCTAAGAGACACTGCCTTTAGCTACATTATAACCAAAGTTGTTAGACTTTAACAGGCTTCATCGAAAAATAATACTGTTTAATTTCATCGAATGTAGAACATGGAAGGTTTTTCTTCCCTTTTTGTTTCGTTTGATATCTTTAAATTCTGGCCAAGGCTGTCAAGTTTTGTTTAAGAGAAGTTTGTTCCGTTTCATTTGTCTAAAACTTTGTTTCTTGCCTTTTAGGGTTACATGATTCTTAAATTTGTTTTCTTGATTGTAAAAAAATAATTTTTAAATAAAACATGCTTATGTAAATAAAGATTGCTATATTTATGATAATGGATGATTATTTTTTCACACATCATTTTCCTTTACTTAAGACTTTATAAATTTTTTTTAAATTTACCATTATTTCCCCCTCTGATATATTTGACTGTTTAATTTTGAATTTTATTTTTTAACACAATTAATTGATTCAATCTTTGTTTTATTGCAAGAAGATCCACTCCCAAGCACCATATTTTCATGTATTTATATATACTTGCAAAACATGTGACTGAATCGAGTCAGATGTGAATGAATGTTATACTTGTATAGTCCTTTTCAAGACACCCAAAGCACTTTACAGAACCACTTGAACCACCATCGTTGTGTAGCCCCCACCTGGATGGTGTAACGGCAGCCATTCTGCACCAGTACACTTGCCACATGGTAGCTAAGGTGGTGTTTTTTTTACTTATCAACCAAAGGACAGCACCATTTGTATAGCACAGTGTCCCCGTCACTGCACTGGGGCACTGGGACCCGCACAGACCAAAGGATGGGGCAACCTGTTAGCCCCAGTGTCCCCGTCAATGCATTGGGATCAGCACAGGCCACAAGATGGGCTAACCTGCTGGCCAGTGTTCCAGTCACTAAAATTGTTGTATATTTCACTCGCTGGTTCGTAGCGAAATTTAAATGTATTAGACTTAGTATTTTAATAAATCATTTTAGAAAACGTAGGAATTCTTATGCGAGTACAATTTGTGCTTCCTATTGGCAAGCCGTATCCTCTTCGGGGTGCTGTATTTCAGTAATATTTTACGTCTAGTCAGCTTCACCGCTATTCAGTAAACGACCTGAAAACTAGATGGCGTTGCTTGCCTAAAAATTTGGTCGGCAAGTCAAACTTTGTTGTAGTACCTTTTCCTTTTTTTACTTTTTTATCAAACCTTCCAGGCTAAAAGAAGCCATTAAAATGTATTAATTTATAGTTTATCAGTTTTAATAAGTAAAATTCTTCGTT
Source organism: Gnathonemus echidnorhynchus (assembly GCA_026776725.1). NCBI lineage: Eukaryota > Metazoa > Chordata > Actinopteri > Osteoglossiformes > Mormyridae > Gnathonemus > Gnathonemus echidnorhynchus. The sequence continues at coordinate 441,614 of JAODJU010000118.1, forward strand.
TCTATAACAATCTTTAACCGAGCTTGTCTGGAATTTTGAAGACACGAGTCTGTGTAATTAGGTACGGTCGATCGAATTTACCAAGCTATGAAAAGACTAATTACAGTTGCTTTTCACTTCTGAATAAATTCTAGTATGGATTAGTATAGAGTTTTGCCTATTTATAGATTAGAATACAGTTAGGCAAGGTAGTATTGTCATACCAAGAGAATCTTTTAACCGACATTTCTGTGTCTGGTTTATATAACGATGTTACTGGCCTACTGAAAATACGTAGGCCTACTGTTTCATTAGTATTAAAATGCTGTAATGACATTATATTGAATTGCTATATTGTGTTTTGATTAATTAAAACCTCCCGGCATATCATTCACCCACGTAGCAGTTCATACCCAGATGGAAGAAGAGAAACGTTTCCATTACAAAGAAAATACCGCAACAATTATGGCCGTTAACGCCGACATGCATCAGACTATCACAGGTTCTGACTTGAATTGTGTAACAGCTAGAGGCTTCTGATTTTTCAGTTACTCATCTATTTCTTAATGTATGTTACAACATTTTGAAAAGTAGATCAGGCAAAGTTCAGTTGATCACGCCAAAACGACATTGTCATCTCAGGTAATATTTTTGCGCAGTAAACAGATTTTATGGCATACATGTTTTTCTAGACGAGCCTCGTATACGGCTGAAACTGTAAATGCACTCAGGCGCAATCTTTAACCGCACAGGATGTTCTACTTTTATTTCCGCTTTGCCATCATTCAGTGAATGGTAACATTTTGTCTATTGACCCCCCCCCCTGCCAGAAAGAAGCCCCCGTCTTACGAAAAAGGAGAAAAAGAAAGAAGTTAAAAACAGAACTGCATCTAGCGTAATGACCGCGGAGCATTGCGGTGTTAACTTCTTTTTGGTCAGGATTTGAACTGACCACCATTTACGTAAAGGTATGTTGCCCAAACGGCTATTTGCTTTCTTCTTTGGAACTGGTAGTATATCTGGTTGAATGTTTTAATTTGACGCTCATCTACCAAGATAAATAAAATAGAACAACGTGCACCCTTATGCACACTTGTGAACGCGGGTATGTTCAAACAGTATTGCTTTAGCAATTTAACCACAGCCTAGACAGAAATCCCAAACTGAGGCACGCTGGATGTGCCGTAGAGGGGCTTCTGCTCCTCCTGACCCTAACAACCAGCCATCGTACATTTGTTACTTAAGCAGAACAGGCAGCTGAACCAACTGTCAAAACCACTAGGAAGTCAAGTGGCCTTTTACTGTCATAGCCAGGTATACAGTGGCATGACGTATCATTCGCCCAGGACCACACTGCCACATACAACAGCACTGTTCATAAACTTATTTATAATTCCCTTCCACTTAAAATGCGTGACACCCCAATTTACACCAAGAGATGACTCTTACAAGTAAATTTCTCTGATACATCCTAAGAATGGTTAATTGACAACTCCTTGTTCCAATCACACTGCACACTGAAGTTCAGTTGACATTATCTGCTGGGTAACTGCATATATCTCAGTTCTTTTCATTGTTTGTTTAACACTTTTGTGTTAATGCACTGCTTGTGTTAAATGGGGGAACAAACTGCTTTTAGTAAAACTCACACATTGTGTTGCCCTTAACTAGATGCATGGATGTTTGTTTATTGTTTTTAACACATGTGCATTTAGGGTGTAATCTCTGGCATATTTTAACTCCTCAAATGAGTGAGGTTTGAGGCTATCTGCTATGAACAGCTAGCTTCCTGCTACAGCATTTTGACTGGAACATGAACACTTCAGCTCATTGTCTCGCTGCGGTTTCAGCCAACTTTATATTTTCGAATGTCAGCCACGGATATTGACATTGACACCTCCCTTCCTCATGATTTACAGTAGAGATGTTTTTGGTGGCCATTGTTGAGTTTTCTTGGAAGGATGACATTTCTATTTGTAAAAACAAAACTATTAAAGAAAAGGCTTCAAAAATATTCAGCTTTGTCTAGGTAATATCCTTGGTGAACTTAATTAGATATTTGGGTTCTTTTTAGATGGCAGAACCTTTTTTGTGGAATGCCTTCTCATGAAGATCTATCCAGCATTTCTCTTATTGCTGAGAGGTAAACCATAACATCATATGCAGCAGGAGAGACTTCTAGAATTTTGGATGCTTTTCTTGGGTTGTGTTTTCCTTGATTTTTTATCTTATGACTTGGTGTTCTTTTAGAAAGATTTGTAGTCAGTCATTGTTATTTTAAATACTCTCCCTTTATATTTTATTTATCCCACAGTGGTTTGATGGAGAGCAATGTTTTGTTGTGATTATAACCTTCACCAAACTTATGCACATTCACTAGTGTGTTTGCATACACTTATAGATAACATTCTTGTTTGCAGTCTGCAGAGCAGACCTTTTCCTAAAGATCAGTCTGGTTAACTTTTCCTTACGTATTAATTTACCCACCTGATTATACTTGCCTACTTTATTTAGGTAATTCAACTTGGGGTTCACCTATATTTGCAGCACACATTTGTTCTGAACTCAGGAAATTCCGTTTTATCCATTTGTGGTAACCATTATTTCAGTAAAGGGAAAAAATGATCTGTTTAAAAAAGGATTTCATAATAATAGCTGCATTTCTGTAATTACAAAGGAGGCCCACTGTCTCTGTGCCTGTGTTGTGTTACTGGCTGCCTGGAGCTGGCCAGCATCGTTGGCTTGTGTGGTTCCAGGTTGCCCTACTTTTGCTCTATGCTGTTGCCTGAGAAAAAAATGTGACGTAAACGTGCCGTGAGATAATCATATGAGGAGGAGCTTTGGGTGATTTAAACCGCATAGCCAATCAGCAGTCAGCTGTTCATTAGTTCATCATCTTGACTGACTCGCATTACTTAATGCTCTGCATTTCCCCCTCTCTGGGTTAGCCTCATTCGAGTACAGCAGCAGTGTGCCGGATCACATCAGCTCTTCTGCTAGACCCACCTCTGCGTTCTTCCCATGTGGTGGTTCCAGGAGGGACTCTGTGCACTCCCTGCGTTCCTGGTCGTCTGCTCAACGGCCACCTTCATGTTGCCTTATGTCATGGCTGTAATGTTGAGGCACGTGGATCCCTGGTTGCCCTATATAAGGTGAGGACCAAAAGAAGAACTGGATAAGACATGTTGGTGAGGGGCAGAGCAGGAGGAAGTGGCTTTGCAGAGTGGTGGATTAGCAGCAGATGCTGGTGAGTGATTGACTGGCAGGAGACAAAGTAAACCCAATTCTGGTAATAAAATGAAGAGCCTTTGGTTAGCTGGAAAGAGGTATGTTATTATGATAATTATTGGGTTATTTTAGGTTTATATCCAAAGCATCCATCCATCCATCCTCAGTAACTGATCAAATTAAGGTCACCAAAGTCCTGTCCTTCTATCTGTCATGCTGCAGTATTTTGTTACTTGGACAAAGTAACTGTGATCATTCGTGAATCTTATCAATTTGAAGAATAATGTATTAGATAATCAGTATGCTATTATTTTTATTAAAGATTGTACTAAAGTAGTTAAGTGTGTTGCTTACATTTTTCTCACTGCAAGTGGAAGAACATTATTTTCTGCTTTATTTCATATCCTCTCAAACGTTGTTCCTCTGTGGACCCAGTGTAATTTTGTTCCTCTGTGGACCCAGTGTAATTTTGTAACTCCGTGGACCCAGTGTAAATTTGTTCCTCTGTGGACCCAGTGTAATTTTGTAACTCTGTGGACCCAGTGTAATGTACAGCCCTTGTGGCTTCCCAGGAAGACCACGGCACTGAAGGCTGTGGCCCTCACAAAGAGTAATACAGATTCCACAAAGGGACCAACTACTCTATTTGACAAGCTTACTTATCATAAATTAATATGTATTTAGCCTAAATTTCCAAACCTCTGGCCCAAACTGTATATAATTGTAAGATTTCTTTGTTTCTCTGGATACAAGTTCTTGACTTTAGCTGTGTTGTATTCACATAGTGAAGCCTGTGGTAAGTCTGCCAATCTCAGATTTTCTTAATGACTGCCAACCGATTATCATTTGTGTATTTCAAATTGTCATGATGAATAACCATTTTTCACCACCCTTTTGTAGCTGGTTCTGATTGATGTAGTTTGAGGATTGACCACAAGGTGTCTCTTGAAAACTGAGTTGTGTGCTTGAAGGCAAACGTTTAACCGTAGGGTTGAGTAACGGCCAACAAACAGATGTCTTGCATTATGCCGGATCCTTACCTTAAGTACACACACGTGGTAAAACCTAGTTGTGCATTTGTGAAAACACATCATACATCATTGCTTATTTGGAATGTAAATTTTCTTTAGCCTAGGTTGCTGATTTAATCTGTTTCTACTCCTTGATAATCTTGTTTAGCAAATGGAATTTGTTAGATTGTAAATGAGGGCAATTGGGGGAAAATACCAAAGAAGAGTTGTAATGTCTTTTGTTTTACATTTGAATTATATTTTTCCAATCATGCTGTGAGTTTGTGCTTGCAGAGCCAATAGATGTGCAGTATGCAAATAAGTTTCATATTGATTTATGCTGTTCATTCATTCTTCATACCCACTTGTCCTGTTCAGGGATCTTCACATGAAAAATCTTATTTAAATACGTAATACAATATTTTGTCAGTCTATGAAATTGTTTATAATCATTTATAAATGTTTATTATTTAGTGTTATGAAGGATGACATGATGTCACATGATCAAACATCAGATTCACAAAAGCCAGTTTTCTCCCCCAATTCCAGTTAAATTTGCTGACCAATATCACACATCCATGGCTAATTGTTAAGGGTGTGGACTACGTGCACCAGTTCTGACATCTGCCTTTCTGTCTGCTGCATTTACAGTGACTCTGGCACCCAGCCTCCAGAACGCTGTTTGTTTGGGATAATGCTCAATATCTCCTCTTTCCTAGGTAGTAATGGTTTTATATTTGTCTGGCACTGATAGGCTGCTAGTCTTTTGATGACTGATGTTCTTAAAAAGTAAAACCTAAGCTGGAAGTGATACTGTTAAAAAAGAATAAACTGTAATTAATCCAGATGAGAGATAACTGTCACCCAAATATTGATGGGAGGCAATTCGAAAAGAACCTTTTAATTTCATCAAGTTGGTAAGAAGATTTTATAATGAATATAATTAATATAAAGTATACATTAATGTTTATTTGATGTTAAACATGTTTAATACAGTAATATGGCTCTGTAGTGAGGTTTTCCCATGTTGCACTCTGTCTGCAGGTATAGCAACCATGTATGTGCGTTACAAACAAGTGCAGGTCCTGATGAGGAGGGAGGAACACAGAGTACACTGGCTGAATGCACTGGGCCTGGCTCTGGGCTTCGGGAGCTGCCTGGGAATGTGTGTTGTTGCCAATTTCCAGGTATGACCAGAGGCCCAGCCACTCACTCTCAGATTCAGTCCATGACACCAGCACTCCTTGCCTGTGTGGCTGCATAACTGATTATTTTCCTTACGCTTCTCGGTGCAGAAAAGCACCCTGATCTCCGTGCACCTTCTGGGGGCTGCCATGACCTTTGGCCTGGGGATGCTGTATGTCCTGGTGGAGTCGGCGGTGTCCTACCACATGCAGCCACACGTCCATGGCAAGAGGGTGTTCCTGGTGCGCTTGGCCATGGGCCTGTGGAGCTTGGCCAGTATTATCATCAGTATCCTTCCAGAATGTTCCAGTGATACTGCCGACCAGGAGGGGTCACCAATTATAATCGTAATGTCTACTGCATGTAAAGCAGGTGGCCGAAGTCCACGCTAGAGACTGAAACTGGAAGCAGATTGAAAGAATGGGCAAGTTGACAGGAAGTAGGTGGACATGGTGATATAATAAAATTCTGTTATTGTTTATTAAACAATGCTACACTTGGTAAAATAACACATTAGACATGTGAGGTAAACCCTGTGGGCAAGCTGGCATTGTTGGGACTGGGGAACTAGTTATAACTGTGGAAAATTGTTGCTCTAATAAGTACCATCTCAGTTAAAATCTCTACGCCCAGTAGAGCCAAGGCCCAGTTAGGCGATCAGAAGAACAATCCAGAAGCCTTTACACTTACTGTTCAATTTCAGACAGATTGACGCCTAAAACACAAGGCTCATCGCCTAAAAGTGATAAAGGGTTAAGATCAGGAGGGGAAGGGCCAGGCAGGGAATGAAACTCCTAGGTCTTAATTGTGGTTTGTGAGGCCAGACAATGTGCTTGTTAGAGGGCTGGGGCTGCGTTCAGCCTCCCAGCCGTAATCTGGAAGAGTGTTGCTGCCTGTTTTTTTTTTTTTTTTTTTTTGGGGGGGGGGGGGGGGGGGGTGTTGTTTTTTTT
>JAODJU010000118.1:478345-491209 GCA_026776725.1 Gnathonemus echidnorhynchus
GCCTGTGTGTCTGCTGGTCACAGATGTGTGATAAGGATCTCAAGGGCAGACCAATAATCTTAGAGCACACACTGACATTGTTAGCTATATGTTTGTCCGATACAGGACTATGATCTTCGTTAGGTATATGTTTGTCCGATCCAGGGCTATGATCTTCATTAGGTATATGTTTGTCCGATCCAGGACTATGATCTTCATTAGGTATATGTTTGTTTGATCCAGGACTATGATCTTCCTTAGGTATATGTTTGTCCGATCCAGGACTATGATCTTCCTTAGGTATATGTTTGTCTGATACAGGACTATGATCTTCCTTAGGTATATGTTTGTCTGATACAGGACTGTGATCTTCATTAGGTATATATGTTTGTCCGATACAGGACTATGATCTTCCTTAGTCATATGTTTGTCTGATTCAGGACTTCATTTTTTCCAATATCGTTCAGCCCTAGATATCTGTTCATGTTCATGTTTTGAGAAGGGGGGGGGGGGGGAGAGATCTGCCACTATTTCTTCCGCCTCTGCCTCTCCTACAGATCAAACATTAACCACACCCATTAGCAGTCAGAAATTCCTGCTAAAAGACTGGAAGTCATACATATATATTTGTAGTTTATGTTAATGTCAGGGACAATTGCCTTTAACAGGAAAGAGCTGGCAAACTGCATTTGACCTTTGACTCCTTGGTACTGCAACTTTATGATCCAAGGTACTGAAGTAACTGACTGACTTTGTCCAGGTCCAAATTTTGACCTTTCCACACCCAAAGCTTCACACAAGAGTATTATGCTTCCATTTTTAATTATTAAAAAAAATGTTTTGTACCTAATTATAGATATCCAACTTGATATGGAGATTACACATTATAAAGTATTTGTGTCTTTTTAATTATAGTTGGTAGAGAAGATATAGTCTTCAATCTACATTCTTAAATATAAAAACATAAAAATGTGCATATATGTGGAAATACACAGCTTGCTGCAGGGTTGGTCATGTTTTTTATGAGTAAACACACACACACACAGACACAGACACACACACACACACCTGTGAATGCCCTCTGATCGATTATAAACACACCAGCTGTGCGATGTGGGAATGTGGGTTTTGGTCTAAGAACACTTCAGGTTTTCACTTTCAGACATTATTCTCTGTAAGTGTCAAATTCTTACTTTTAGTCTGTTTTTGCAGAAGAATACAGACAGACAGAATACAGACAGACAGAATACAGACTGTCCAGCACATAAAGAGAAAGGAAGATGAGGAACATTTATACATACACTGTGCAGAATAACACATGTACTCAGGGAAGAAGGCTGGCCAACTGCAGAAAATACATCACTGTAGGTACTGATTCCCACACACGAAACACTGTGGATAGGACTTCAACGTCACATGCCAGAGACAGAAGGTAAAAAACAAAAGGTGTAAAGAATGTGCTGACCTGCGTAGATCCTTCTTAAGCCACTGTGACTGAATAAACACACGTACTTTCCCTCATCAGTCACCTGACTGGAAAACAGGTAACCACTGCAGAGAGATGAGAAAGATTAGATTGTTTAGTGCTCATATGCAGTTTGTGTTTTTAACAGACCACATCAAGTACAAGACCTTACTAAAATCCTGTTGAACTTAACTGCAAGGTCATGCAAGACAATTCTGGAAAAACATTACAGGGAACATTACAGATTGCAGCCTAAAATAACTGTAACCCTTTTCTCCCGTTTCTTCAATTATAATTGCGAAGGTCTTATGTGGCTTGAGGGTTAAGGCCTCGAGTCCAGATGGTTGAACAAGACTTAGGAGGACCTCCTGTTGTCTGCTTCGACAAGGCAAAATATACCACTGTTTACATGAGGGGAGTGTAGAGCTGTAACCTTTTTAGGCAAAACCATATGCTGAGCAACGACAAACCAAGGGCGTTTTCAAGGAGGCTGCACAAAACCTATGGCATTTTCAAAAAATGCTTCAACACACAAAAACTCCAGACAGTGCACCCATACACCAAACCAGGGTGGGAGTAACACTCGCAATGCTGAAGATCTAAGGCCACAATGACACCCACTGAGTTTCCGTGTTGCTGTAGTTCAAGAAAATGAACCTCAATGTGGCAAAGACTATTTTCGTTAAGGAACACGGCATTTACAAGGCGTGACCCATGAGAAGGTTCTTGATTTGAAAATGGTCATATGAAACTTAGACTTAAATGGCACTTAACAGTATTGCATGACTATCAAATAAGGAGCTGAAAATGTGGATAAAAGGTTGACAAATAAAAAAGTGATACGATTGAAACAGTTGTAACACCACAAAGAGGGCAGTTCATAGCTCGCTCTGTTAGTTAAAAATGCCTTGCAAATACTTTTGGGTAAAAGTATCTAGTAAGCAAACTAATCAGAGCTAATGAAAAGCCCTCAGAGGGATCAGATATGAATGGCTACACTGCAGCTGTGCAGTTCTTTAACCTGGGTCAATGGAGGACCTCAGGGAGAAGGAGAGGCCACACTAAAGGAAGCAGAACATCCAGGAGACGGGGGACCTTGGGGAGAGAGGGAGGCCACACTCCAGGGAGCAGAACATCCAGGAGACGAGGACCTCGGGGAGAGTGGGAGGCCACACTCCAGGGAGCAGAACATCTGGGAGAAGGGGGACCTCAGGGAGAGAGGGAGGCCACACTCCAGGGAGCAGAACATCTGGGAGACAGGGGACCTCAAGGAGAGGGTGAGGCCACACTAAAGGGAGCAGAACATCTGGGAGATGGGGGACCTCGGGGAGAGAGGGAGGCCACACTCCAGGGAGCAGAACATCCAGGAGACAAGGACCTCGAGGAGAGAGGGAGGCCACACTGCAGGGAGCAGAACATCCAGGAGACAAGGACCTCGGGGAGAGAGGGAGGCCACATCCCAGGGAGCAGAACATCTGGGAGAAGGGGGACCTCAGGGAGAGAGGGAGGCCACATTCCGGGGAGCAGAACATCCAGGAGACAAGGACCTCGGGGAGAGGGTGAGGTCACACTAAAGGGAGCAGGACATCCAGGAGACGAGGACCTCGGGGAGAGAGGGAGGCCACACTGCAGGGAGCAGAACGCTCAGGAGATGGGGAACCTTGGGGAAAGAGGGAGGCTACATTCCGGGGAGCAGAACATCCGGGAGACGAGGACCTCGTGGAGGGGGTGAGGTCACACTAAAGGGAGCAGAACATTTGCAGTTATTTTTAGCATTGGGACGACATGGGGAATCTGAGGCCCCAAGAGTCTCCCAATGCCATTGTGGCCCCTGAGTACCACTACAAGACGAGACAGGCCATGACAATGAGAGTGGAGCATGCAGAAAGGTCCACGTCAGCACGGCTTCACGGCCCGTTCATATTCACAGACGGCCTGTATAAATATCAGAAACAGCCGCTACACGGATTAAAACATGGTGCTTACCTTACCAATAACAGAGCACCGGGGAGCACAAACAACCAGAATTAACATCATTATCTATATGCAGATATATTAAGCACATGCAAAATCATAAAGATAAAATGGAAAAGATATGCACCACTCTAAATAGCATCAACATAACAGAAGAAAATGTCTACTATTTACTGTAAAGTGATACTGTTACAGCATCAGGAACTATTTTCCTAAATAAGGCAACAAATTCAATCGTGAACAACAGACAGAATGCTGGGTGTCAAAGTGAACAGTCACACTGTATCTGCTCCTTGGCATGACACTGTGATGGATTGGTTGACCCTAGTCCAGGTGCCTTGTTTTTAACAAACCACAAATACATGCAGCCCACAGCAGAGCTGATGACTGGTTGTGTCACCAGTTGTGTCTTAAAGTAGTTTGTTTGATACTGCAAGATTGTCAGATAAAGAGTCTGATGAAACTTAAAATTGCATAGTATAAGCGACATGCTATAAAGTCATTCTGAATATAAACATCTGTTAACAAACGGGGTCAAAAATAACATTAACGAAATATTCTCTTTGAAAAAAATGAATGTTAGGGGAATTGGATTTTCCATCATGAAAACACTGTTGCAATTGCTTGAGGCATCAAAATAAGTTACCCTGAAATGGTACGTGCAGATTGTACAGATGATTTCCTTTGCAAATTCTGCACTTCTTCCTGTCACATGATATTTACTCTGAAATAATTATGAAAGCATCACATTTCCAAAACAGAAAGTGTGTGCCTGTGTGTGACCCAAGAAACTTTCCATTCAAGGGCATATTTTCATGAAAACTGTCATTGCATCATAACCACGGCAATTTGAATCGTTACATAAATGTGAAATACGTAGTATGTCTTAAAATTTCATTTTAAGAAAATGGTTACATAGTGATTAAGACGGGTAAGTTATTGCTAGAAGTTTATATGTTCAAATCCAGGATGGCGACATAGTTGCTGTGTTGGGCTGACATTGTTTCCAAAAAAAGAGTTTGTGCCCAGGGAAAAATATTGGCTATCTAAATAAATAATGATGTAGCAGTGTGTGAGGAAATGTTAAACTGTGCAGTGCTGCATGTCATCCATGTCTATTCCTGGAATATTCACCCAAGTGATCTCAGTGTGTATAAATCTCTTAAAGGATGTTAGATGTTAGCAGTCACTTAAGTCAGCAGCGTTAAATGAATTTATTTCAGAGCTAAAGGAGAAGGAGAAACTGTGAAGAACAGCAAGATGAGGAGGAAACAGCTCCACCATCTCAAAAACGCTACTGGGGATTGTTCCTGCCTGCTGCCATTAGACATCCCGATATGTCACCCCCCCCCCCCCCCCCCCCCCCCCCCCCCCCCCCCCCCCCGCAGCCAGAACATGTAAGGAACGACCATCTCTGCAGTAATATAAATCTGGTGCTATCTGTATCACTATCACTAATGTATTATTATTATTATTATTATTATTATTATTATTATTATTATTATTGTCATTATTATTGTCTGTGAATATTTATTTCTCTAATATGACAGAATCCTGTGATATTTCTGTATTGTGTACTAGTAGCACGTTTACTTGTTTCCTATGTGTTCTGTCTTTGCGCCTTGCCTGTTATATATGTGTTGGTCTCTACTCTGCATTCTTGTTGCTGTACTCTGCTTTCTTGTTGCTGTACTCTGCTTTCTTGTTGCTGTACTCTGCTTTCTTGTTGCTGTACTCTGCATTCTTGTTGCTGTATGCACCACAGTCTCCCCTCGGGATTAACAATCCATCTCATTCTTAATCTTAAAACCACAGTGACAAACACAGGCCAACATGATTCCCTTGTCGCCATAGACTCCAAGCCAAGGTCCACTCACCTGCAGCCGTGCGCCGCTGGGCTCCTCACTTTTTGCGCAGTTCTGCAGGTGGCCTGCTGCCTCCTGGAGAGGGGGGGAGCGAGCAGTGAGCCGCTGGGCAGCTGCGGGGGGTCGCCGTGAAGCTCCCTGTGCTGCTCCGCTGCTGCTGTGTCTGTTCCTGTGTCCGATTGAGGAAGTGTTCGTATAGCTGCTGGCACTCAGACTTTGCACCTTGTCCTTTGCATATTGATGGGGGGAGGAGTGAAAGGCAGTTTCCTCATTTTCACCAGCCTAGTGCAGGCCTCTCGTGTGAGAGTGTGTGGTCAGACCTGGCCCACACCCAGCCCAAGCACACACCGGACTGGCCTTTGACACACAGCACTGGCTCAATCTATTGTTCTCAGCCCTGATTGCATTATTTATCAGACTCAGTGCTTCAATGGCTCTACAGCAGTGTTTCTTAACCCAGTCCTCGGCAAACCCCAGACAGTGCATGTTTTTGCTCCCTCCCAGCTCCCAGCCAATCAGGAACACCGAATACTTGGTACAGGTGCGCTGGGAGCTGAGAGGAAGCTAAAACATGGACTGTCTGGGGTTCCCTGAGGACTGGGTTAAGAAACACTGCTCTACAGGGAGGTTGTCTCCTTAATGCACTTGATCACGTTTATCTGTGAGGCTTAACAAAAAGAGCAGCCCAGCATCTGCTTTCACTTGCTCTGGTCTTGCAGCCCCAAGCACCACTTGATATGGTATAGATTTGCATGTTTACATGTGCAGGAAATACTCTGAAGGTCTTGAAGATGTGCAGTCGGTGGTATGAATGCACTGGGATTTATGTGTATTTTTCCACAGTGTGTGTGTGTGTGTGTGTGTGTGTGTGTGTGCTCCATGGTTACATTGAGGATGTGTGTCCTGAAACTGAAAGTCTACCGTCAGGCCTGTTTGCAAGCATCGTGCGCATTGACTATGAGCTATAATGTTTGAGGATGCATCCATACGCAAACTTTAAAATTTAACAGTATATTCAAGGACATCATGCCTGCATGATTATGAAAGAAACATTAAATAATCATAATCACTTTCCTCAGATTTTAGGTCCAAAATCGGTACATGCCGTATACTATGCTGCAGGATGTACCTACAAAGTTTCTTTCTATGAATATCTAAAGTTTCACAAAATACAGATGGCGAGTTAGGGTTAGGGTTAGGGATGTGGACAAACAGTCAATTCATTTCAGTTAATTTCCCAGGATCATTACTGCTGGAGGATCTTGAGAATGTATTCAACATAAATTGCTCCAATCAGCAAAATGACACAGAAAGTGGTACAGTAGAGCCCCGGAGTTCATTGGTAATTCGTGCCAGAAGGAGTGACTATATGCAAATCCGACGAACACTGAATCTTTTTTCCCAAAAGAAATAACAGAAAACAGATTAATCCGTTTTCGATCCACCCCCCCACCAACCTTGCCTACAGTCTGTCAGAGAGCTGCTTTCAAACTTTTCAATAATCTCCTTTCTAAGTTCAATTGTGGTTCTTACTGATTTCCATTTCGTATTCTCTGCCATTGCTGTGCCAGTGCTGGTCATTACACTTGAGTTGCACATTGGGGATGTGCTGTTCCTTTTCCACATAACTGATCACACTCAGTCACCTTTCCACACCTGTGTTTGTCACATTGTCTGTATGGTTAAAGGTGTTGGCTCAAAGTCTAATAGGCATTCCGTATCTAGACTGAAATTCAGTGTAGAATCCCAACAAAGCCTCACTGAAGTTCTGAAGGCAGAATGGAGGCTGAGTGAAGATAGCGACAGATCAGTTCTGTTAATACTTGAAGGACCCTGTTACAGCCGAGCATGGTGCAGGTAGGAAAAGAAGGATGATCCACTGTGCGGGTCCAAGACCAAAAGGGTTTTATTTAACAAAAACAAAACACAAATAGGGAAATCAGAAAATAAAGGGACCAAGATGGGTCATAGCTCAACAGGAAAAACAACAACTAAAGAAACTATAAATAAACAAACTAGGAAAAACCAGGCAATAGAAAGGCAAGCAAAGCAACAACACGTAGTAACATAGCATACATACACAATGACTCACTAAGGAATAGAGCACAGCCAGGTACTTAAATACATAGGAACACCATTGCAAACAAAGGACAGGTGTACGGCATAATCAGTTAACAAATCAAAAAAAACTCAACAAGGTCAACAAGGAACAGGTGGGGTTCATTACAATCATAAAAGCACAAAATTAAGAAACCCTAACATACACCAAAACTAGAAACTAGGCACAGACAGCTGACTATACTAGGAAAGGCTATGGGCAAAAACCAAAAATCTAACAGGACACAAGCAGTGTTAAACCAAGAATAACTACAATAAATACTAGGGAAACTAAAAAACCAAACAAGACAAGTGATGTTGGTTTCTGGCCAGCCTCAAACTTGCAACCAGAAAGTTCTCAGTTGTTAAGCCATGCACTCAGCCCATTGAGCTATGCAGCAGCCTAGGTAACAGGGACAGCACCTGGGGCTGAAGGGTAAGCGACAGGGAGGAAAACAGGGTGGCCAGCGACACCTGCTGGCCAAATGGGGAGGAGCCACAAAGGGAGGGGTCACACAGGCACTGACTCTGACAGACCCATTTGAGTCATGTACTTTTCTCCTCTAAAATCTTCAAAATGTTTATGCTGAACTCCTTGTTCTCCCATGTTCTTCCCTTAGAGCAGTGTTTCATGACCTGGTCCTCGGGGACCCCCAGACAGTCCACATCTTTGCTCCCTCCCAGCTCCCTGCCAGAGAGTGCACACCAGGAGTCCTGCACTGTCAGAGAAAGAGTACCAATTTGTACCTTTGCTTGTCACTGGGGCAGGGATCTGCTAATTGCACGCTAGCAGTAGGTAAAGGTACCTTTTGGCCTAATTTAAGGTACAGAAATGGACTCTGAGGAACATCCCCAAGGTACAAACAACATTAATGTACCCGCAATGGTACAAAAATGTTCCACATGGTGCATTCGTGTTCCATAAAAGATACAATTACCTTCAGCTAAGGATACAATTGACAGACCCCAGTGACAAACAAAGGTACAAATTGATACTCTTTCTTCTGACAGTCTACTGGAGCTGGGGAGCAAAAACAGGGACTGTCTATGAGTCACCAAGGACTGGGCTGGGAAACACTGGCTTGGAGGTCGTGTTGATCTTTCCCTATTAAGTGTTTAATGTGCTGTTCAGACTCTCAGCCACCAGCAATACTTCAGTCACCTCTCTCCCCAACAGCACTTTGTTATCTTGACAACCCTGTGCAGAAATACCCAGAAAATAGCGAGATGTGGTTATCTGTGACTCTGAGCAATGAGACAAGCTAATAGAAATAGGAGTCTGTAACTTTTTCTTTACATGTTCTGACTGCCCCTCTGGGCTAAGGATATAAGATTAAGTTCCTGGGAGAAGCTGGGAGAAGCCTGCATTTCAGCCCAACCCTCTAGACAGGCTGGAACCCACACTTACTTCACAGCAAACTGATTTCACCCAGTACTGTGTCCATCAGATAAAATTCTTGATGTATTGCTGAATCATGGTGCGCAACAGATACACAACAGTATGCAAATCCTGGCTGATTTTATAACATCCAAATGGACTGCACACATATGCACACAAAATTACATTTCCAGTATTGAAATATGTTTCTCTGCTGTTGCAATACTTGCACATATTCCGAATACCTCCTTAACTAATTGCACCATTTCCACGTTAGCTTAGAGTTTATATTTATAGTTATTAATATATGTTTATTCTCTGTGCCTATCTGTACTTCGTAAGAACTGGAGCCACGTCATCTTGTCTTACTGTATACATGTATATAGCTGAGATAACAATGAAGTTCATTTTGACTTTGATTACTTTATTTTTTACTTTATGCATTTTATAATTACACTCCACATTACTCAGATGTGAATTTTGCTCATGTCAGACAAACATCATAGAAAATGGACCTAGGTCGTGCAGTTCAAACATTCTGCGTGTGGCTCGGTGGGCTAACCCTGTATTCTTGTAAATGCAAGATTGCTGGTTCAAATCCAGTCTCAGTGTGTCTGTGGGTCCTTGAGCAAGGCCCTTAATCCCCAGCTCCTTGGGACCCCCGACAGGTGGCTGTGCTTCATAGACAGCTTACTCTACAAATAGCAAGTTGAGGGAGACATAAAGACAATTTCCCCATGGGGATTAATAAAGTACATATTATAATTATTTGCAGTATGTTCTATGGGCATCTGTGGGATGTATTTGCATGCGTGACGATGGACATACTGCATGCTATAGATAATGTGGCAGTGGGGTAACTCAGTGGTCAGCACTCCAGCTGTGGAGAGATTCTGAAGTTTGTGTACTCTCACTTTGTCTGTGGGTTTCCTGCCACAGTCTAAAGACAGGTTTAGATAAAATGGTGTTTCTAAATTAGCCTTAATGTGTGAGTGTTTGCTTGTGATGGATGGGCACTCCTCCAGAACGCCCCACTTTCCTAAGATAGGTCCATGCTGTACTGGATAAGTGGATGGATATATAGTATGTCCATTAGGAAGCAAGCACCAAAATGGTTTTGGCTTTGTGAAAGGTCACTTCATGTGTACTTCTGAGGAGGAACTTCAATTACAGTAGACAATAATTTGAAGTTTCATGATACTAAACAGTAAATTGTGTAAATTTCATTTAACAAAAACAATTTAAAACATATTTACTGTGTGTTTAGCTGTGCCTGCAAGAAGGACATCGTGGAAGTAAAATATGCACGTAACGACTCACAGAAATTAAAGTTTGCAAAAGTTACTTCGTATAATGTGTTTTAAAGGATCCTGATTAATTACAAAGAATTCTTGCTGAAGACACACACGAAGAAATCGCGCTGCTCTCTGAAGCGCTCCACTGCGTCCGAAGCGTTCATTCGCTTTATCACTGAGAAATGTAACCGAGCTGTAATTAGCAGACTTTTCACACATTCGGTTAGATCTATAGGCTACATGTTTATAAACAACTCTCAGGAGGTGAAATGTTCGAAGGCATATGACCTCTAATCGAGGTGTTGTGTTACTCAACGTTCGTTTTGCGTTGTATATATGTGCTGAGTGCCAGCGCACGACCGCAATATGGTGAAGTCTAACTTTAACGTCCAGCCTGACATCTATCGGCGAAGTCTAGGAGTGACACGTCTGTCTTTAGCTGAAGCCATCTAGTTCTGGAGTTTTCCTTGCTAATCAGTGAGTCGTTTGACATCGAAATAAATGCACTAACAGATAGTTTAGCTAGAATAAATCAGGTCGAACTGTTAAATAAACAATTACGTTGCATTGTCTAGAAAGGAACATAAATTTCTTCATTTTTACTTTCTTGGCTATATAAGCTAAATTAATCAGAAATTAGAGCAATGTGAAAAGGAGACAAGCGCACAGAATGGCGCCGCCTGGTGTGTGATTATAATAGAGAAACTTGTTCTGATAGCGGGAGGTACACACATTTCTATGAAAAGCCGTTTGGTAACAGAGGCCGTTTACGACAAAATTAAATGCTTCACTTATACATATAGCATATAGCGATACTAAGCACTTTAACACATATACATTCTGTCATGCATATACAGGGGTTGGACCATTAAACACTGGCAAATAGTGTTGGACGTTTCATGCCTATATATGGTGGCCAGTTTTCACTGATTGCACATTCCATCAGTAAGAGCAGAGCAATAGCACAGCTACACATAAAATATTGCGGTCCACCCAAAATAGTGGGAGACAGAGGACAGCAAATCTTTCTGGTATATCGAGAGCGAAGGTATCCAGGGTAATGTCGGCATACCACCGACAAAGGACAGACCACATCCAACAGGAGTAACTGTGGACATAAGATGGGTGTAAGGAAAAGTAGTGAAGATGCCCCAATGTTCTTGGTTGATGATTTGAATACAGACAATGTTAGCACAGCACCTTTGTGGGGAGGGTCTTTTGGGGTGACTCTGCAAGTGGATTCCTTACACTGGGTGCCTGTAAAGTATTCAGCTTTGCCCTGTACGGCTTCTCATACATTTCACTTGTAACTGATTGCTTCTTTTATATTCGTGGCGTGTGTTCATAACACCTGGAAGCTGATGGTTTCCTAACCGTCATCAGTGTGTGGAAGTATTTAAATAACAAATTTTCCTATTAAAAACCCAACTCCGTTAAATAAAAATGTATTGAAATGTTTTGCTTTGAAAGATAAGTAGGATTGTGGATTATCAACATGGAAAAGATCGATAACACTATGTGTGTGTTCTGAGGACAATCTTGATGAAATGATTAAGTCTGTACAATAAGATACGATGGACTATGGTATCAAAAGTGACACTTTAGTTCAGAAGAACATACATTAATAACACAGTCAGAAAACAATAGCACATCACTGGTTCACTGCCAAGAACTGTTTCAGTGTTATTGACATGATATAGATAATGCGAGCTGTAAGGGAATAGAAAGGTGTTGAGCCACACCTCTCACTAAAATTTTGCATGAAATCTAGACAATATGCAATATCTACGTTTTTGTTTGATAAAATTATTGACAACGACAATGAAGAATTAAGTAAAGGTGTTTCATTCAAAATTAAATACATTTTTACTGTTTAGTAATATATTTTCAGTATTCAAAATTTGAGCTTTTCAGCTTTTTCCTGTCTTTAGTTTCCCTCTGGGGATTAGGGATTTGTGCCTGTGTTGAGATGGTTTTGGGTTGAGATGGTCTCTTGACTGGCAGAATAATCACATCCCTTTTGGGCCTTTAAGCAAGACCCTTAACCCAAAATGCTCAAACTATCTCAAGCGCCTACAGATTTGGGAACATTCAGAATGCAAAGCCTTTAATCTTGCCTTTCTTTTATGAGACAGGCAGTCCCCAGGTTAAGAACATCTGAATTACTGACACCTCGTACTTATTAATGGACTGTCATAAAGCCTATTATATAGAAACTCAGGCAGTACTTTGTGATGCTTGTTAAACCATTTAGAGGACTGTCGGCTCCAGGTACAGTGTAGTATGCCATGTTGTTTATAATCCATCCATCCATTTTCTGAAGCCGCTTGTCCTATTCTGGAAACAACCCAGGATGGGGCACCAACCTATTGCAGGGCACTCATGCTCTGGTCACTCACACATGCCCACCTATGGGAAACCGAAATATCCGGAGGAAACCCCACTATGACACGTGGAGAAGATGCAAACTCCACGCACAGAATCATGGCAGTGACTCGGACCCTGGTCCCAGCAGTGTGAGGCAACAGTGCTAATTACTACACCACCCTACTTTTAATGTTACAGTATAACAGTATTGTTATTATGTATTGTTTTATTGGTTTGGCCTGCTTATGTACTGTATTATTGTTAATATGTACTGTTTCATTGGTTTGGCCTGCTTATGTACTGTATTATTGTTAATATGTACTGTTTCATTGGTTTGGCCTGCTTATGTACTGTATTATTGTTAATATGTACTGTTTCATTGGTTTGGCCTGCTTATGTACTATATTATTCTTAATATGTACTGTTTTATTGGTCTGGCCTGCT
>JAODJU010000118.1:500739-515052 GCA_026776725.1 Gnathonemus echidnorhynchus
GGAAAAACTCCCTAGAAGGAAGAAACCTTGGGAGGGACCAGACTCAAAGGGGGAGCCCATCCTCCAGGGGCCGGCAGAGGAAGTGAACATGATGGCAAAGTCCTGAACAGATTTAAGTCTGAAAGCGGAGGGCAGGCAGGTCATCTGCTGCTTCAGATGGCAGGACAAACAGTGGTACAGCAGCAAGGAAGGAAGGAGGGGAGGAGGAGAAACTTACATCAGTTCATGATACATTTCTGTAATGTGCAAGCTAGTAGTTCAAATCTCAGCAGGAACCCTCTTGTTCGACCCTGAATTAAGGTATTTGAGCAAGACGAATATCCATCTGAATAACACAGAAAGATACTTTGGATCGGCACAAAACAGATAAACTAGGTACAGTTATGAAACAAACTCCACGGTTGATAAATATATAATTGTGCGAATCAAACACATAGGTCAACCTGAACTGAATGGCCTGGTGCAAAAAAGGTTTCCTCTATTGATGGGAGCAGGAACAGGAAATATGTGGCAAGGAGATGGGAATTCCAGGCTCCTATTCACCTTCTACCTCCTGATGCTTTTTCTTTTACTCTTATTTTATTGTCTTTTATATGTAGTTTTTTGTTTCCTATTTTGCTTTTATTTTCTCCATTACTTGACATGTGAATTTCCCAGAATCCTTTGCTGATTGTAAATTGCAAGCCTGTTGTCTCTGTGAGAACCTGCAAAAATGAGGAAGGACATGAAGGATCTCATTTCTTGTGCACCTTTGAGCTGACAGTGTGGCCATGAAGCTGATGAGGCTCAGTCAGCGGGCAGGCGATTGGGCTTCACTGTGGGCCTCATTACACACGACTGCTGGTCTGGACCTTGTTGCTGGGCTTTGAGGGAAGGTTCTACAGCCAAACCACAAGAGCTTATCCCAAAGACCAGGGCCATCTTCAGCCACAGAACTGTTTTATGCATCCATTTTCCATATTTAAGCAATGCAGGGTTGTGGTGTCACAAAATCCAAGGAAACATGCGGCAAAAAGAAGGGACCCCTGCTTGGGTCTCCAGTGAACTGCAGTGCCACACCCGCACTCTGCTGCCCCCTAACTGCAGGTTTGGTATTGTCTGCTCTTTTTCCCTAACCATTATACTGAATGCTGTCTGAAACTAAGCAGGTGCCCAAAGCGTGACACCAGATTCTGGAGAGGGAGGCCCTAGTCTAGACTTCTTTTATTACGATGATGATCATGTTATTTTTTCCATTCTTTTATTTATTATTAGTATTGTTGTTGTTAAAATTAGTAGGGGAAGTATTTTCATATCACAGATTATGTAAATTGTGGGCAGTTCTTACATGTTCATCCATTTTTGGGCCTGGATATTCACCCAGGTATCTGAGATAAGGATATGATACTCTGCAGCGTTTACAGGTTAACCAGATTTCTGTCAGCAGTGAACAAACACAAAAAGAAAATGAATGATCAGAAAGCTAAATTTACCTCAATCGGGTGTTTGAGCAAAACTTAGCCAGGACCCGGAACAGGGGCAACTCCAGCAAACTCCTAGGACTCCAACACCCAGAAAATGCTGATGGACTGAGTCCTCAGCATAGGAGGTAAACTGGTCCAGCCAAAACAATTAACTGAACCAGTGCTTGGCTGCAACAGATGCTTGGTGCCTTTGAAGACTGGAATCTATCTTCAATATATATGGAAAAATACTGGGTTCTACTCTACTCTGGTGCAGGGGATGTCTGCAAGCTGCAGTTGAAGCACCCTTGAGCCACAGGTGACCTGCCTAGCTGATACGTCACGGGGACTCTGGGGACGTGATGCTGTGAGTATGCGTGGCCTAATGCGACTGGGGACGTGATGCTGCGAGGTTGTGTGACTTCCCCCCCCCCCCGCCCCTCGCTTTCAGTCACAGACCAAAAGCCAGAAAGGCTGCATGGGGCGGCTTAGAAACCAAAGCATACCAAGCAAACGGGAGGTGGGCGGCAGCAGCCAGCTTGGCCCCAGCATTTACAATGAGCTGTGTAAACAAACACTAACAAACAAGACTGGGCTGCATTCAAAGAAAGCAGCAGCCAGACATGGTGCTATGCAGGTAAAACCATGAAGCGGCCACAAGAGCACGGCAGAAACAAAACACGAAGGAAAATGCTTCACATGGAGATACATATGCAGCCCTGGGGGTTTGTGCACACAACATACTAAATCGAACTCACAAAATCCCTAAAACATGCACAAGATTTTCCTTTTTCATCGTCTCAGTTTGCGATTTTGAGCTCTCTGACCTCGTAGGTTACTAAAGCTGCACTCATGCTTTGGTTACGTTCTTGCCTGAGGAAACCAAGCCCACAATGTCAGAAGCAGTCAGGGGACTGTGGTCAAGCCATTCGCAGAGTTTTCAATTGTGACAATGCTAGTTGTAAATAAACAACTTAAAATAAAAGGCAAATTCATACCTGACATGTAAATGCTAATTAAATGATCGCAAAGCGTAGATTTTCTCAATTAAAATAGTGTGGGAGAATACATATGGAATAGGAAGCTTACATTATTATAAAGATAAGGCTTTGTCTACATATAGGCCATTAGTTGTCACCATGTGCAGTGTTAGGGTTAGATGACCGTAACACCTCATTTCTACCGTGGAATGGATTTACATTTGGTGTGGACATGTAGACACAGCTGGAATGGCTGCGGAATGCAGTGTACATATATTTATTATTTATTCTGCATAGATTTGAATGGCCATAACCCCTAATTTCCATCACAGAATTGTGTGCAACTTCGTGTGGACATGTGGCAGGACTAGCAGAAGAAGATCAAGCTGGACTGGAGACAAATTATGCATTATAACAAAGATTTGAGCAATTAAATTTACTACCATAAACCCATGGTATTCATACAAACCGGCGTCTGGCCTTTGCAGGCATGTTTCCTTTGGCCAAATAACTAAAACACAACTTAACCTGTCAGAGATCATCAAAAACCAAATGCAGTGCACATTTTAGGGATTCTCATACATTGTGCGCATAAAAATAAAAAAACACATTCCATGACTATCTGTGCCCCCCCCCCCCCCCAGGGTTCCGTAGATAAGGGATTTCATGGAAAAACAATGAGTAGGTTCTGACATTTTCAGGCTGTCACCTCATGGTTAGGTCTATTTATATTAATTTTATTTTATGTAGAAAAAAACAGAAAAAAATAACATAAATAGATACAGGCTGAAATACTGGGAGGCTGACTGGCCCCCTCACTGACCACAATGCTTCTTAATCCAGTTCTGGGTTACTCTGGCACTTACTTGGGTTAACTGGACCGGGCATCCCTCAGCCCTCCGTAAAGCACTTTGAGAAACAATGAAAAAAGATCCTTAAACTCATGGGGGGGAGGATACATCTTCATGGGAGGGTCAACAGACCCCCATCATAAATAAGCTGGTCCTAAATTTACAAGAAGCCTCAGGAAAAAAATAAAAATTTAAAAAGACATCATAAATACTTCGTTGTGCAAACAATGGCATAGGATCAATTCTTTGACATTATTAAGAAGAGGATATCAGGCAAAAGCCAAATTCAGAAGTAACATTTGGCTTCCTGGCTCTAATCTGCATACATAATATCTGTCGGAAATGACAGAGGTGATGGGGTGTTTATGTAATGAGAGAAAGTACATTACACAAACGATTACCACTTAGTATAACATATCATAAAGCAAGCATTTGGAAATGCTCAATAGTGCACATGCTTTTTGAAAAAGAAAAAAGTCAAAGAAATAAAAGGACCTTAAGTGTGTGAATGCCTTCCACTCTTACAGTTTCATCTTCAACTTAATGCCTTAAAACCTCTTCAGATACAGTCCAGTACAGGCAATAAAAGCAGCTCTGTGTCCTGAAGACATTCACTGACAATGCAACGTGCCCGAATATCACCTTTAAATAGTTTATCAACCGAAGCAGAAAAGCTACAATAAATACTGTATAAAAGGAGCCCCCCCCCCCCCCCCCCGTCTGCTTTCACATTTCCATGTCGGTAAACAGTAGGAAGCAAGCAGCGGCTTTGGCTCATTGGGGGCTGAAGGCATCACTGAGGCTACAGCACCCACTCCTGTGCAAATTCAGAGCAGCAGGTGAGTATGCGGTCCGACTGCCTGCACGCTGATTCTCAGTCACACGGCTCCCATGTCCAGCACACTCCTCCAGGTGTCTGCCAGTCCGGTTCCTGACATGGGCTTCTTCTCCTGGAGGCTGCGCTCCACACCCCCCTTGCCTCGTCTCCACATGGGCCCCGTGGGACGTACAGGCCTCGGGAGAGCCAGGGCTCTCTTGGGGAAGAGAACATGGTACAGCTCCTCCTACCAGGTGCCAGGAAGGAACACACCAGCATTCAGGGATTCAGCGCTAACAAAGCACCCGTGTATCGCTGTCGAGTTTATTACAAAGTTCAGCAGAGATGGCAAACATTGGCACTTGACTGATGTATATGGTGCTGGCTTATAGAGCTGGAAAGTTCAGGTTCAAAAAGTAAAAATCCAGGCCAAGATTTTGTTTAAACCAGCTAATTGAGAATAAAGAGTCACAGTCACAGAGTACTCAACTGGTTGGCTGAAACAAAATTTTTGTCTGGATTGTTGATCCCTGGACCTGGGCTACCCACCTCCGCTGCCTTTTGCCTTATGTCAACGTAAATGCATTATTGAGAATATGTTCTGTCTACCATGCAAATCTGCAGCTTTCAAGAACCCAGCTGTGTGCCCCAGGCCCCTTGTTAAATGTTTGCTGATGGAAATGGACATCATTGCCTCACGGGGTGCTATTGGCTGTCTCACTGAGGGCTTGGTTGGCCATTCAATCTGGTGCCGTAAGGCCTCGCTAGGTTTGCATGGTGTGTTAGGGGATGTGGATTTCCTGGTGATGTGGCCTCCCTGGAATGTGTAGATTTCCCGGTGGTGCCGTCTCACTGGGTCATGCCTGATTTGCCGGGGTCTCACCATGGCTCGCGGGTGAGAAGGTGGGGCGTGCCTCCGGGCACGGTGCGGCTTGGCACAGTAAGCCTCCAGGTGCTGCAGGTCGCAGCCACGGAGGCAGCATTGCTCCACGATGCCCTTACCCCGCAGGCGGGCACCCCCCCTGGCACCGGATACCTTACCTGAGGAGAGAGGGGCACAGAATGGCTAAGCCACCGCAGTCACCGTTACACTGCAACTCATTCTCATATAAAGAACACAAACAAACAAACAAACAAACAAACATCTCCACTAGTAGGTACATGAAAAAGTGTACGCGGATTCCCAAATGGATTCCTTGAATTCAGTACTTAGTATAAGTTAAATATGATGAACTTAAATACATGAGCGACTTAAACTTACAAGTAAGAAGTAACTTTTCCATGTGTGCAGCTGGACTCTGTTACTGGAACAGTTCACAGTAGCTACCTGTTACTCACAATAACTACCTAGTGCAGAAAAACTCAGCATGCATTCACAACGGCAGTTTCCTTAACTTTCTGTCCCTATTTATAACTGCAAGAAGTGAACACGTGTCCGCATTCCCTGGCGATAGCCTGCCTGAAGGTCCTTTATAGCAGCTGCTATCCTTGGAGGAGGACACAGCAGAGGTAAGCGGGGAAGAGGTCAGGCAGTCGGCAAGCAAAGTGCCACCTTACTGACAGCCAGAAACACAACCTCTGTCCAGGGGAACAAGTTCACTGCAGAGCTGCAGCAAAACAGAACAAACTGCCTGACAGACATCAGCTGGACCATAATTTGACACTGAAAAAGGCATCCATTCAGAGCTACCATCAGAGTTAAAGACCTGGAATTGGAACTAGCGGATATATTCAAGTGCCATGATGTGGCCGCAGATCTCCTACTCTGCCATGACATTGCTCATTTTAGTTAAGATTGGTGGCAGCTGCATGTTCCCAGTGCAGCATGTCATACAGGCCCCAGCAAAAATAAACACTGGTCCAGTGTGGTGCTGCCCCCTAATGGGTAACGGCCAAGGCCTGTACAGGTCCGGGGAAGATTCCTTTTCACTTTGACACATCAGTGCAGTTAGCATTTACTCTGATTTAATTTACCGATATTTTCAGTACAGATAAATTTAAATGACCCTTTGATAGTTTTATGTTTTATTTTGCAATATATTTGTGCGTAATGTTTTACATTTCCATCCTTCCGGTATAGCAGCGTAAAGTTCCTCGTGATGTGCAGATCCGTGAGAAGTCAGCTACCTCGGTAGAAGCCTCGGTCCCCACACACAAACTGCAGGTCTGCCACCAGCTCACGGCCGCAGCGTGCTTTCAGAGCCTCTGCCCCGCAGTGGAGCCCCGTCAGGTACAGCATGGGGTAGAGAACGCAGAGGCTTCGCCACCAGCTCACCTGTGAAGACAGGGGGGAGCAGCTCAGGAAAACACGCGCTCTGGGGCAAACACGCGCTCTGGGGCACACACGCGCTCTGGGGCACACACGCGCTCTGGGGCACACACGCGCTCTGGGGCACACACGCGCTCTGGGGCAAACACGCGCTCTGGGGCAAACACGCGCTCTGGTGATGCTACACCAGCAAATAGTGAGGCATGTGCTCCATGCGGAACGTCATTATTCCGCCGTCGCAGTCCAGGAATGCAGAGCGAACAGGTACCTGACTAGTGCTGAAACACCTGCACGCACACACACACATACATTTCAATGAGAAAAACCTAAAAACCAACAATGACAACCCTAACCCCTACCCAGCCCTAACCTTGATTATTAACCAAACAGTATATGAGACTTTTGGCATTTTTAATTTTTTGACTGCATTCACAGATCTTCGTGGGGACCTGAAAAAATTTTCCCCACAACGTCAAAATAACAGGTTTTGATTACATTGTGGGGGCCATTTCATCCAGACAATGTAAAATAAACACGACCAACACACACATGCAAACGTACACACGTGTGCACGCACACACAACCATGCACAGACACAGACACAGACACACACACGTGAAGCTGTAGCCTAGACATGGGCCACATTGACACCATGCATAGGACTGAGGGGTTAGGGTTAGTGACTGAGGGGTTAGGGTTAGTGACTGAGGGGTTAGGGTTAGTGACTGAGGGGTTAGGCAGCTGGATTGTAATTACAGGTAAGGGAGAGAGGGAGGTTCAGACCAAACCAGCCACTAACAGCAATAAACAAAACTTGGGATAAGGAAGGAAATGATTAACTTTGAAAACCTTCTTGAACCCCCTCTCATAAGCCTGACCTAAAACAAGAAAACATCAACAATGTATTTTCAATGGATTAAAACATCCCCAGGTAAAGAAACTGCTTAGAGTACAATCCAAATACAGACATAAAATATGCGGTTACACTTCCTCTAATGTTATCTAATTACTGAGGATAATAATCAGATGTCACATTTTTCCTCGAAAGTAGGACGACAGAAAACGGCATCACCCTCCATTAAAGGTACTAAATGGAAAATGGTCCATGAAGAGACTTTGAAGAAAATGCCGTCATTGTCGCTTCATCGGTAGCAAGTTCAACAGATTCAGCGAAGACCCATCGATTGAGCCCGTGTTTGTTTAAGGACACCAGATGATGGCATAGATGTGCCATTAACACACGAACACAACATAAACCACAGCAGCTTGGAGGAAGCATGCAGCCACCGCTTCTGGAAAGATCTTCCTCATGCCTGCCCAGTCTACAGATTGTATGCAAAGTATGTCATCCCAGTGGTGCAGCAGGAAACCGCATGACTCACACGAGAATACAAATAAATAAGAAAAATCATTTGAAGAAATGAAGTATAGGAAACAGGCGGTGCCGTCAAGCCTGGGGATAATGACACGGGCCCCTATAAACAAGATAGGCCTTGATAGAGGGACACAGAATATCCCTGAGTAATAAAGATAAGAGGATCTGCAGAAGTGCCTCCGCAAGCCAAACACCGACAGCCCACAAGATTCAAAATACCGAACTCAGACAATTATCAAATTCTCATATGTCTCTCTAAATGCACTGAGCCTGCATGCAGGCACGCTCGTGCGTGTACACGTCCCCGCCAGAGGGACCTGGAGGGGCAGAGTCAATCATGTGGATTGCAGACACTGAATCTCAGAGTGCCTGGACTAACAGGTCAAACAGCAAGCCCAGTGTAACTTTGCTAGATGCCGTTATACAATTTTGCGCTGGTCCAGGGTCACAGGTGGCACAGCATTATTCTCAGTCAGTCAGAGAAGAGCCTGATAGGGATGTGGGGGTGTGACACATTGCCCCACTGTATCCAGACCCACAAACAGTAGCCAGCAGCACAGCTGGGGCCAAAGAGCACATCGGACTGGTCTTAGAGAGCTGCATCTAGGAGCAGCAGCTGGCCCAAGGCTAACGCAGGTGCTGAAAGAGCAGACAAGCGAAAGGAGAACAGCGGCCAGAAACGGCTACATGCAGCCAGATCAAAAGAAAAACATAGTTTTTTCCATGCTGGACATCAGACTAGATTTGTGTTACATTGTGTTTGCCTTGTGTGTGTAGCTGAATACAATGCGATTGTTGCAGTTGATTTCTGAACTTTCTACAGCAGAACTTTACAAGAACAGCAGAGCAGTAGCAGAGCCAAGTGCAAAACTGAGCCTCTGTACGGCGTTATTCAGAAGCCTGGTGCAGTGCTGCCACTTAAAGGGAAAAAAGTTATTTCAAAACTGAGCTGTGTCGGAGCGCTGCTTTCGGTATCGCACTCGTGACTTTCGGCTAAACTGTCAGCCTGACCGGGGAAGCAGGTGCTCACTGGTTCACAGAACCGGCCCCAGGGGCAGTGTGTGACAGTCCTTAAAGCCGTCATCACCTTGGCCGAAGGTGAAAGATGGATATAAAACAACAACGAATGAAGGAGCCAAAAGCACAGATTCTGCCCCCCTTCCCTTTCTGCGCATACGATACCTTCAGCAGGCGGCATCTGCGCATACAGTACCTTCAGCAGGCGGTGTCTGGACGACAGACAGCGCATGGGTCTCGCAGAGGAACGCATCGTCCTGCCCGTCTCCATCCCCGTGTCTGTCTCCGGCGACGCAGCCAGCTCTGCCAGCCTTGCACAGTGCTGCCCTCTTATATCTCAAGGGGGCGGGGCCTGGCTCTAAGCCCCTCCCAGCAGAGAAGAAACAAAGACAATGGCTGCACGGACACCCCCTCCCCCCCCCACAACCCCAAAAGTGTAAGCAAGCTTAAAAAAGGCTTTCCAGCTGAGATCACCAAAATAATGGCCCCCACCAAGTTCAGGGGTGTTCTGCTGCATGGGATGTTCCCCCCAGCAGCCTTTATTAATAACCTGCTTCTCCCCAGTATTGCTTGACTGATACGTCCCTTCCTAAGCCGGTCTGTGTAGAGGCTTCTCCACAGGGAAATTCTCCTGCCTCAGGGCTCGTTTTGTGGGGATGCGAGACTGACTGGGCAAGTCCATCTATAGACTTAGATGTGTCCAGACTTGTTTGTGCCAGGGTATGCCCATCCACGGCAAACCTGGGAGGGGGTCCTCAGCCTGGGTGGGTCATAGAAAACACAAAGCTGCTGGGACACATGAATGCAGTTTAACTCCATACTTTGGTACCATAAAATTAATGCTTTCAAGGTGCATAGATTGTTAAATGGATGGGATTTCAAATGTTTATCATTAGAATTTAAAACAATGCTTCAGCTGAACCTGGGGATCTGACCTGCAGCGGCTGAGCGCCTGGGGGGGGGGGGTCGCCGTTTTAAGCTTTGCTGAAAAACAAAAAAGATTTTCATAGCAATGTCACTTGTTTCGGCTGCTGATAAGATATATTGCAAAACCTGCAACACTATCTCGTTTTCCAAGTAAACGCTGATCTCAGTTTAATGTTTTTGAGGGAGCAACTTAAAAATGCCTGATGAAAGATAAAATTACTGGGATTCTAGAGGAAAAAATTTCCTAAAAATTGGCCACCAGGACAAAGTAAATAAATAGGATACTGGATGCTAGACAGTGACATTTTGGTAAAAACCAAAAAAAGCACCTTTGTGAGCTCATTTCAGCTTTAGGGGTCTCCTAGGCGATGGCTGTGTTTACAGGGCAGCTGACTGACTACTAAGAAAAGGAATCTGGCTCTTCCCATGCATATATGTAGGAGGTGTGGAGGTGTAAACGACACTGGGAACGTGTAAAACAAAAAGAAACAGCTGTCAGACACATTATGATTTATTGCACAAGGACAGAGGTGCAGAGAGCACAGAAAACAGCAGATAATCGCAAGTCAACACAAACAGAAGCTAATTTCAATGCCCTGTTACTCCCCTGCCCAAACTGTTCAGTGTTATAAGCCACCAAGAGTGAAAACAGAAATCGCATGCTGTCTTGCCACATCCTGAAAACCTCATACACCTCACTCACCGTGCATTTCACCTACAGCAGTGGATTCCTGAAAAAGGAGTTTCACAAAACCTGCGACACCAACAGTGGGGAAGAAACCGAATAGAAAACAGGATCTTAGTATCTATCCATCATCATGGATTGTCTTCACCTCCAGAAAAACTAAAAAAAAAGTGTCTAGCCAGGCTGAATGGGATTAATATGCATACCAAGTCATGTAACCCCCCCCCCTTCCCACCCCACCCCCACGTCGTGCTCATGGCAATTGAACAAAAAGGCTGTACATCAGTACAGCCATTACAAAGTATTCAGTGCAATTCACAACCACTGACACATAGTTTCTAGTCATTAACGCAATGGCAACCTTCAGAAGGGCTGTTCTATTCAAACTGCTCCCAGGTCAGTAGATGAAGCCCCTTGAATTAGAAGACAGATCATAGGAATCAGTCATTTATATCTGCAGGATCCGTGCTCTACCCCCAGACATTAACTGGCATACAGAACAAAATCACCTGGCGGGTAAAGCATGTCACCTAAGAAGCACCATCGAGGAACAGCACAGGACTGCCAATTCTCAGGAGCACAAGCCATCCCATAATGCAAACAGGCAAAGATCAGCTTAACTATGCATGAAATCAATCAATATCCCCCCTCAGTTTTGTACATGTACAAAATGTACAGTGTATACAA
Organism: Gnathonemus echidnorhynchus; assembly: GCA_026776725.1. NCBI lineage: Eukaryota > Metazoa > Chordata > Actinopteri > Osteoglossiformes > Mormyridae > Gnathonemus > Gnathonemus echidnorhynchus. Next base: position 511,790 of record JAODJU010000118.1, read on the forward strand.
TGTCTTTATTTTTTTACAAAATTTCCCATAATGAAACGGAGGGTGATGGAAAGGCATTGCCAGTGTCCTCCACACCATGTGACCTGTAACAGGCCATGTATTGCACTCAATAATACAAGGGGCAAATGTGTGTGCAAAAAAGGGAGAGGGGAAAAAACAAAGCCTCAGTCAGCACCAGGAAACACAGAACGGAGAAACAGGAAACAAAATCACTGTGCATGCCTCCCCCACCCAGCAGAATTTAACTGGGGGCTTCCAGACTCCTCAGAGCAGCCTCCTTTTCCCGGATCATCTCCCGAATTCGACTGATCCTCTCCTGCCTTGCCAGCTGCTCAAAGTCAAACGCTGCATGATCGTCTAGCTGGGATGTGAGGAGGTAGGGGGGCAGTTCCCCAGCATGTGACCTATCTGGGCTGTGGCTGTCCCACTTCACCAGCTCTTCACTTTTGATATCACACTTGTGTTTCACACAGTCTCCATTATCACCCCTGGCCACTTCTTCTTGTCCATCTTCAGTAATTTCCTCCTGTCTGAGGGCAGAAACCTCTTCTCTGTGCCCAGTCCTGCTCACGTCCCCAGTCCCGCTCACATCCCCAGTCCTGCTCACATCCCCATCTTTTTCTTCATCCACTGTCTTCTCTCCTCCATTACCCTCATGTAACTCTAACACAGAAGGGTGTGAAAGTCTTGTTTTCTTAAGCACAGGTTCCTTTGCGTCTTGCTCCTCATTATCCACCCGATGTGACTCTTCCACAGGATCACTCTGGTCAAAAACAGCACAGTGTTCTTGGAAACTTTCGCTTTTGGAATCTTTTACATTTATACAACTACCAGACTCCTCTACTGATGAGCCACTAGAGGGCAACATTTGGTCATTTGGATCCTAGATGGAAGAAAGAAATTTGCGTTAGTCTAGACTTCAAGAGAGTCACACACACATGCTCTTAAAGTTAACACAGAGCATACTTTCATACAATAACACTCCATAGACAATTTAGCAACAATAAAATCCACTTGACAAATACCCAAATGATTGATGAGTAGTAACACCACCACTGGACCTTGCCATCTACTTGGTTCAGCCCAGCTATGGAGATGTCGAGGGCAGGCAGGACTCACCATCACAGCACCCAGCTGCCAGTCGCACCCGCATCCTCTGTGTATCTCAGGTAACCTCCTCAGAGTCACACGCACCTCCCGACTGATGCCAAACTTCTGCAGCAAAGCCACTGCATCCTGAGGTTTCACTCCAGCCATGGAACAAGGCTGAAGCAGAGATGAGATCTGTGTATTAAGGACAAGCAGGAAACACACACCTTGTTTAGCTTTCCAGTTACTCACTTTCTATAGTGTACACAGGGGCTCTAGTGAGGAAGTTTCTGGCCGATACAGACAGTAGATTGTTTTGATACAAATTGCTTGGGAGGTTCTGCTTAAATAAGTTTAAAGGGACACTCCACACAAATAAAATTAAAAACCAAAATTAATTATATTTAAAGAATATGAAAGCATTTATTGTTTGGCAAGAAGACATTAACTCTGGCATATAACAGTCACAGAGCACTGTATTTTATAACGGTAGGCATCTTGTATATCTAACATAAGAGACAGGGCTGATCAAATATGATGACCTCTAGTCTTCCAAATATCTTCCTATCAAATGCTTGTGTTGCTGATAGACTGACGCTATTCAGCAATGCTACAGCCTTCTGTACTGGAACAGATTTGTTTCTCAGAAACTTCATACTCTTCACTGTCTCTCCTTAAGGTGACCAAACAGATTTGCTGGGTTGAAATGCCTATTAATAGTAGGTCCTCCATATGAAATTTTAGCAGAACAATGTTTGCAAAATGCATTTTGCAACGTTAAAATTATTCCACACAGCAAACATTTCTAACCATTTAGTATGTGGGTATGAAAAGCAATACGGGTCACCATTTTAAAGGTGTTAAACTGATATTTATATCAGTTATAAATATCGCCTCATCTTTAACCATCGGCCTTTGAAACCATAGGCCAGCTCTGACGACAGCACTGACCTGCACGCTGCAGGTACCCCGAGCCTCACAGGCCTGCTCTGACGACAGCACTGACCTGCACGCTGGCCGCGGTGGCACAGGGCTTTTTCCTGTTCTGTCGGGTGCCCGGAGACCGCCGGAAGTTGTCCTGACACTGTATGACAGTCAGAGGTGAAGCATCTTGTACCGGAACGGGGCGACCATGGCTCCTCTTGAGGGCGGCGGCGGAATTCTTGATGGATAAGAAAATCCGGCCCCCATGGATGATGATGGAGTCACGGGTGAAGCGGAGGGTTCGTCCTGGAGGTAAGGAGTTGGGCTCTGAAAGGACCTCCTTCCTTTCCTTTCTGGGCTGACAGCCCTGCCCTAGGGGCAAGAAGTCCTTCAGGACATTAAAGGCAGCCAGATGCGCACAGGTGATGGGAAGCCAGCAGCAGTGCCTCAGCGCTGCAGACGCCACGACAGCGCTGCGCAGACGCAGCCGCGCCAGTCCGTCATCTTGCGAACTGCTGGAGTCTCCAAGCTGAGCCTCTCTCTCCTGAATCACAACAGGAGAGATCCAAGTGGCCATGCAGTCAGGGACAGCGGCCACCCCGTCACCTGCTTTCTTCGCCGAGGGGACCGAGTTCATCCTGCTCCGTATGGAGAAAGGCAGAGCCTCCTCAGGAACAACAATCACCTCCGCCTCCTTGGGGACATACAGCTCAAACTTTTCAAAGGCCCCCCCATCCTCAAAGCTGTCCCGGCGGGTGGAAGGCTGGCTGGGGTACCGCTTAGAGCCCATTCTGGCCAGATGGGACGTTATGTGTACTGGTGGTATGTTGCAAGTTGCAGCAACCTATAAAGAGGGAGTCTCTGAAGCAAACAAGGATACAGCAGGTATTAAAAAAAGTTGCATACAATAGTAGCAAGAAGTTTTAACATGCATAAGACAAATCCCTGTTAATACAGAAGAGTAAAGTGTATAAAGCTCAGATATTCTTGGTACTACCCAGAGAGGACCCTCCCCAGGATTCCCCCAATTCTGGCAGAATAAATTTCCATGACTTTTCCAGTACCATAAGAAATTTTTCCAAAACCCACAAATTTGTAAAACTAAAGTAGATGGAACAATATCTGTATAAGGTAGTTAAGCATTGACTTTCGCTCGTACATTTCCGTTAGCGAATTGCGGAACGAAGCGGGAAACAAAAATGAACAAGGCTAGTTTCCAAAACTTTTCCTCTCTATCCAAGAATTCCAAA
>JAODJU010000118.1:531586-546293 GCA_026776725.1 Gnathonemus echidnorhynchus
GCCACCTACAGTACCTGTAGTAGGCTACTGCAGGTGGCAGTTATCGCGAGGCTAGTGACAGAGCTCAGATTTTTTTTGGGGGGGACGTTTTTTTTTTTTTTTTTTTTTTAATAACGCAGTTTAAAATATGGGAGATTTACGGGAAAATACTAATACGGGAGGACGGCGGGAAAGGAGGGTAAATTACGGGACTTTCCCGGGCAAAACGGGATACTTGACAGGTATGACATATATACATTCATTCAATCATCCATCCATCTAGTACAGAGTGTGGCAGCTTAAAGATTATCCTGTGCAACACAGGGCAAAAAGCTGGGAAACCCCTGGACAGGACAGCAGCAGATTGTATTTTCAAGATTTTTAAAACCTTGTCCAAAAAATTAAAATGCTTAATGTTTTCTTCAACCCACTGCCACCATTTACTATGACATTTATTAATTTTAATGGAGGCAATGCAGATCATTGGCATATAAACACTTTAAATTCTCACTTTCTTCCCTTGGATTTAGAGCATAACAATCATTACTTTTCAATGGAAAGCTAGTTTGTATGCCACAAATAACTGCTCAGCAATTTCCAAATATGCAACATGCAAATGGTTTGACCAGCCCTGATACTATCCATAAAGTAATGACATTGCCTGTCCCAGCGGTATAATCTTCATAGCAAATATACATTAATAATAAGAATAGCCGATTCAATGCTTTCTGGCGCATTGTTGTAAGCAAGCTGCCCTTCCTCCAAGACATCTGGGACAAAGTACTGAAGTGAATCTGGGCCATCTGAATGACTGTGGCATTTACACACATTCCCTCTTTTTGGTAAGATTTCAGATAACACTTATATTTTTGTACAGATATTTCAGACCATTTTTACCTGTGTTTCAATAAGCTTTTTTGTTTTCATCTCAATCCGTGAACTCTGAATTAGTTTGCGGATACCATCTAATGTACGTTTGTTAATTGAGCCAATTTGAGGGACCTTCTTTGGAGTAGCCTTTGACTCTGGAGAAGGGACCCTTTGTAAACGGATCTGCACTTCTGCTCTGATCCCAAATCTTCTCTTCAGCAGCCTGTCACTCTCCTGCCGGTTTTCCTTTTCCGGTATCATGGGACTCTGCAAACCCAATCACACAAAGCATACTCTTAAACTATAAGCAATGGTTATGTAATTAATATTCAGCTTTGGTTTCTGTAAAAAGACAACAGTGATGATTGAAAAAATAATAGGTGTGCTTATATTCCTGGCTCAGCAAAATGAGACAGTTCGAACTAGCCAGTGTTCCTAGCCCAAAAAAGCACATTTCTGACAATATCTACACATTTGTGACAATTGCAATGTTTAACATATATGTAGAAATGCATTGTGGTTTAAGGTTCCCTGGGGATTTCTAAAACTAGTCTTAAGACATTTGTAATCGTACAGTAATCCTACAGGCATTCTCAAGCTTAAAGAAAAACTTATACAATTTATTTGGCTAATGAGCTACACCGTTTCAAAAATTACATTTCTAATTATATATCATTTCTGATGGTAAATCCTACACATACGCACCCACAATAAATGATATAAAAAATACATACAGCTTCTGCTTGTTGAAATGCATCTTCCTTTTCTGGCTCTTCTGATTGAATGCTTCCCATTTCTTCAGTAATGTCCTTTTCCTGATTGGTTATATCCAGCTGACAGGTTGTGCTTCCCAGAACCATTTCGTCCTTCTGGCAACTTAACATTTCCTCTGCCTGCCTACGTCTCATTTCTGCTTCCTGTCCACTTCCCACTTCCTGTTCTTGTTTACTTCCTAATTCCTCTTCCTGGTTTTCCATTTCCTGTCCATTCCCCATTTTTTCTTTCTGTCTACTCTCCACTTCCTCACCCAGTTTTGCTTCCATTTCTTCCTCCATTGTACTGTCTGGTACAGTTTCCTTTTCCCTTTCCTCATCATCTGTTTGAGCACTTGATTTGGGTGGGATGTATGAAACAAATATAACATTAGAATCCTCATCATCATCCACAGTAACAGCCTTACTGGAGCAGGTCTGGGCTGCACTGCAAATAGTCATTCTCTGACTGAAACATTCATCCTGTGGGTCCTCATCACATAAATCTATGATCTCATCTACTTTGTTGCTGACATTAAAATCTCCAGTTTGTGACAATTTCTGCACATGCAATCCAGAAACAGTGCTAGAAGCCTGACTGGGGGGTATAGAGACATTTTTCAGATTGACTGTGGCCTCTTCTGCTGACCGCCTGGGTGGGCTCTCAGTGGCATTAAGTTGTACAGTAACATGTTTACCAAACTCAGGTGTTTTCTTAGCCACAAAGTACATCTTCCCATTGTACATGACCAAAGCATTGTCCTTCCCTGGTCCAACACCTGAGGGACTTTTTTGGGGAGAAGATTTGGTGGCAGCACTCTGATCAACATTCTTGGTTTTCTCCATCTGAGCAAGAGTTTTAAGGATCTCCAAGGTCATGGAACAGGAGTTCTGGGGAACGAGGCATGGTGCAGCTGAATCAGACTGTTCCTGAACAACCCATTTAATTGGAGTGATGGGACCTGGGCTTTCCTTAGAAAGGACCTTTGTGGTTTCGGCAGGAATAGGCACAGAATTTGGAGGTGGCTGGCTACTTGCTTTAGGCAGTGGGTTGACTGGAAGGGGAGTGGGTGACACTGAGGGAGTATGCACTGAAGCTCCTAGTTTCATGGTATTCACTGGTGATACATACACAGCAGTTAGCAAATTTGGTGTAGTGCTGGAGGCACCTGAATGGGTGCTGACTGGTGGTGTCAATATCCTCCTTTTTATAGCCTGAGGAAGTGCTGAGGCTGGCAGTGTTTTCACTTGAGCATTTGATGGAATTTGAAGATAATGTCCACTGGGGAGCACTGGGGATTTCACAGCCACAGGCAACTGGTTTTTATTCAGGAGTGTTATTGCTTTCCCACAGTTCAACATGGGTGATGCCACTGGCACCACATTCTGGGTCACTTTAGAGGGAACTATAGGAACATGGACTCGAATGGGAGCACCTGTTGATACTCTCACTCCTTCCTGAAACTGTCCTGTTGCACTGAGGGGGTTCAGCGTCACATTTATGTCTGGTGGCCTTTTCAGAACATATCTCGTATTGACAGTCGGGTGCATTGGAAGAGTAACTGGAAGGTTACTTTGTGACACTGGTGCTGGGGTGAAGTGGATTGGTTGGGCGTACACCCTTTGTGGTTCATTGTCAGCATTTCTGCAAGCGTTGGGTAAGTTAGAGCTATTTTGTATACTAACAAACTGTCCATTGACTCGCTGAACTGGAATGAGTTTCATTACATTTTTCCCATCAGGCCCCACAGCAGGCATAGCTTGATAGTAGACACCTGTCCCACTAAAAGAAAGGGATAGATTTTAGTGTAGAACTGATTACAAACACAATAAGACTGTCAAATGCTTCTTTGAAAAATTAATCAGACTCCTCAATCTGATCTACCCTAATATTATGATCCATAGCAATCTTAATTATCCTCTTTAAAAAGACTCATGAAGGTACTTGAATAATATTTGTAAACCTAAATTATAGTTTGCTTGTTGTTCAATTCCTCCTTTCCAGACTCTTATGTACACAGTATGGACAGGTAAACCAACTATCCATTAAGCAAAGCACTACAGAAAATAAAATACTTTGAACAGAGAATGGTAGCAATTACCATGACACCATTAGTATATAGTATTTTAAATTCCATTACATCTGATGTACAATTGCCATCATCAGATCATTTATTACATCAGAATACATTTTATAATTTAAACATAAAACTGCTGCCAAGAGTCGTAGGTTCCACAAGCTACTACAAATACAGTAACCAACAAGGAAAAAAGCCCGAAATGTAAGTGACCAGCAGCAAGGGGGAGGGGCTATATTTTAAAAAATCTAGTTCTGAATTGCGTCCATATTGCAGCAGCACGTCAGTCAGAAGGAACGATGCATACGTGTCCGACATTCCAACATTTACAGAATTACGCAACTCCAGCTAGTGCTGGGAGGTAGGAATTTGTATCATGGTATATTTTAAGATTCTGGTGGTTTCACGATATATCATGGTATTGTTCCCCCCAAGTTCACCCTTACCACAGCAGCAAGCATTTATATGAATGAAATATATTTACTAATGCTTAAAAAGGTGTTTTTATTATTCTAAAAAATCATTTACATTTAGCTTGACAGTATAACTGACATGTTTTATTAGATTATTAATGTATATTCAGTATGACAGTGGCATGTTTTATTGATTAAAATTGTGTATTTAGCTGGATAAGAATAGTTTGACTGACGTTTTATTAGATTAATAATGTGCATGTAGCTACATAGAAACATGCTTTAGGCCTATTCATTATAACCATATATTTAGCGACATAGTAACAATCAATAAAACAGGTCTCTAAGATAAATGGTAACATGTTTGCTTAGCTGGCATACTTTTAATAATTACTACCGTGATAAATCATACATTATATGTTATACATCAGCTTTTGTGAAGAAATTCCAACATGCACCAGGCAGTGTTAATTTTGTTGATGAAAACTTTGTCAGTTATCGTCAACAACCTTTATTTTTCAAACTAAAATGAGATAACTAAATTAAAATTATTTCGTGACTTTTAAGACTATGACGAAGTGTATTGACAATTTCGTAAATGAATAAAAAGATGAGAATGTTTGCCAGAGACCAGTCAGATCCAGTCAGAACTAATGTAGTTCTCGTAAGGCAGGAATCAGAGAAAATTTCTTGACGCAAAGGTCCGGAAGATCATAATGTCTAACTATTTAGTGTGATATATATTTAAGTAGCCTATTAGATGTATCAACATCTACTAAATAAAGGTAGGGCTACATTTCAAAATAAGAGAAAATAAATAAAATGCGAAAATTGTGCATGTTTAAATAAAGGGCTTAACTTAAGCAGTAAAGCCCTAATACAGTCATGTCTATGTCATATTTTAGTGTTCATGGATTTAAGTATTGGTTTTCTATAATCCCATAACGGTAATAAAATTAAAGTTTCGTTTTAATATAAATACATACTAACTTATCACTTTAATCGCTGTTAGAGTAGGATATGGACGGTCTTATTTCGAAAAGATTTAAAACGTGACGTGCTTTTCTCATCTTCATTTTAAATTTGTCTGCGTAACAACGCAAACGGAATGACAAGCCGTTTCAGGCGAAAACAGTGCATTTTACTTTTTATTTCAAATAAAACGCGGGGTTGCCAACTTACTCCAGCCAGCTGGCCGGAGATTTTCCAATTCGACATGTCTGCAAATATGTAACAGTTCTTCCTTGTAAATAGTCTGCTTCTGTATTTAACTATGTAAATACACTTTGGACGCAACTAATTTTAGGTTTATAATGGTATAATATAGATTTGCCGTAAGATTTCCTGCGTGAGTCTGAAAGCGTGAGTGTCATGCCAGATTCTTCAGATTTGGCAACCCTGAAAACATACATTTTTTGTTTCACCTGAGTTGATTTATATAACAAATAACATTACTTTATCTGAAACTTCAACAAACATGAAATCACCAAAAAACTACGTTTACAAATATTTTTTTAAATATTTCTATTGTAATATTCAGAGAGTGCAGGCCTGGTGTCATTATAGCCTATGCACTTTGAAGTGATTTTATTTTTGCACTAATGGCACTACTGATTTTACAGTACTCAGTTTCTGGGTAAACATAAGTTCGTGTTTCAAATAAGAGTGAAATCTGTGTCTTTGTGTACTGCACAGTCAGATCTTAATACCATCCGTTAACATTGGCTTCTTTTCATCTTGGTGAACATAATGCCTTTCTGACATCAAAGGGAAACTTCAAACATTACACTTTATGCTTTTAATTTTAGTCGACTAAATCAACTGTAGTTTTTGTTGACTGAAATCTTGATATTTAGTCAACTAAAATAAGACAAACATAATTTAGATGACTAAATTATGACTGAAACTAAATTACATTTTAATCAAAAGATTATGACTAAAACTAAATAAAAATTTGCTGTCAAAATTAACACTGGCACCAGGGTGAGCTATAATAATGACAAGCTAAATTCCGAAGGCTACATTTAGAGGAGGAAAAGGCTTTCAAAAGCAGGAACTGGGGTGGGTTCAAAGAAGCAAAACACAGGCTTGGCAAAGCTGTGGAGGAGGCCAAACACCTGTATTCTGAGAGATTGGAGCAGCAATTCTCAACCAACAACTCTGTTTGTCTGAAAAGAACTAAAGCAAACCATCAGCTACAAACCTGAAACTGCTCACTACATCAACAACCTGAGCCTTGCCAATGAACTGAACCAATTCTACTGTCGTTTTAAAAAACAAAGGGACAGCCCTGACACCACCCCCAGTGTGCGCGGTCATCAGCTCCAGCTCACTGGGCCCACCACTCAACCACCAATCACCACACTGGAGGCTGGGCCCAATACTAGGGCTGTCGCAATCACATCACGGTGTAATCGCGACGATATGGCACAACCGCAATCGTTACCAGGGCTATAGATGGCGGGTGAAACATTAGTCCGAACGCCGGATTTTCGGTAGTATACGGACATCTACTTACGCCCACAGTTTGGAAAGCAGTTTAGTAGTGCGCCTAAAGTATTAATGTGACGCCCAAAAGTGATACGTATACATAACAGGGTCCCCCCCCCCCAATATACTCCGCACAGCGATCCCAGCAGCAAACAATGTTATATCATCTGCTGCATATTGCATTACTGCTGTTGTTTCAGTCATGCTGCGGTATGGCGAGATATGAAAAATTCAAACTGTATAGGAAATTAAAACCACCATATACTGCCCAACAACAACTCCAACATATGAAAACTTCAATACTGATGTTTTTAGTGACCACAGATGGAGTATGTTTCACCAAAGAAAAGTACACCTAATTCAACTCCCATTTGAACATGACTTTGAGTCAAGTCTTTGAACATGAGATACACTGAAAACATCCACTACTAACTAATCAGTACTTACAGTGAACAAACAAATGATACTACCCTCAAGTGGATACATTCCATTTTGGTGTAGATGGTACTGTACATCAGGTACACAAAATAAGCAAATTCCCAAAATATGACATAGATGTATTTCATTAGTGCAACACCAGACATTAAAATTAGCACTGTATGGTATCATGTAAAAAATTAATATCAATCATAATGCACAGGCTGTCATGAATCTGCATGACAAATAACATCCCCCAATTAAGATAATGGTTTTGAAATCTATCGTATTTTAATAAATAGGTCACATTTGAGTTAAGTTCTTTAAAAAAACGTATTGTAATAACTGTACTTACACGTAACATCACATTTTGAGGGATGGAAACAATGTTAATTCATTTTTCTAATATACTGACAAAAAACGTTTCTGTATTTTTTCATTTCATTTAAATAAGATTTAAAAAAAATACATAAAACCCGGAATAATAGTTTTTTTATTCCACACATTAATTTTTTACTTAAGGGGTAGGAAATGAAGTAAAGAACAATTTTATATTTGTTACGTGGTAAATTTACGACTTGCTATGCAAAGCAATTCATACCAAAATTTTAAGAGACTTATTAAATGCGCTGAGGCTTGCGGTAAATCAAGTTATCTGTCTTTAAGATTAAACATTGTGTTAGATGAAACGTCGGTTTCTTGCAACTTAACGCCAGTTTAATTTTGTTTGTTTTTGAATAGAAATGCTTGTTAATTACGGTTTTTAATCTTGGGCAGAATACATTTTATCAAGTGCAATTTCCATATTATACACCACTCGTGATATTCCTAGCCTAACAATAACTGAAAACAGTTCGAGCGCATTATTTTTATGTTAACTGACAGGCTTTTCGAGTTTACTGAGGGTGCAAGACAGTTTAAATTATTACAATTTATAATACTTATCGCATCATGAGAAAAACTTGGCATGGTGACATTACGACACCTTACCTTTGATTTGTACTGGACATTGCCATCTGTTTATCATTTTGCTTTATGGGCACTGAAACTTTCACCAAGTTATTCATGACGAAGAAACTGACCGTAGGAATGACCAAAAATGTTATCGTGCGCGTGCAATTCTGCTTATTCTATAGCAGAAGAAAGAAAATATGAAATCGCTTGGGTTGGCGGTTAGCTGGTTTCCTGCATTGTATGCAAACTCCTTATTGAAAAAGAAGGTATCCGCAATGTGTTATCCATCTCCTAACGATGTAAGGCCGCTTTTAGCTTTCATTGTGGAAAGCCAAGGCTGCTTCCTCCTTTTCCTCTTTCAACTACTCCCGAAGTAAAAGCGAGCGTATACGGGTTGCAGTACTCCGTTTCGCCTTTAGTCTTCCAAACAACACAATACGTGCTTTTAGCGATCATGAAATAAAGCTTCTGTCCGAACGATTTGTCACCGCATCATAACCTGGAAGAAAGGGGAGATACTGATGAAACACTTTAGCTCGCGGTACTACCAGAGATAATGGTGATTAAAATTCACAACCCCCACCATTCACGTAAACGCCATATTGAAACAAAACGCCAGCCATAAATATTGCTGAAATTGTTTTAAAAAGCTCTCGATTGTTTACCTCTCACTACGTCTAACTATTCTGTAACATGTATAACACATTTACGATAACTATAAATCTCACTTACTTCGAAATACGCACTACTGCTACGTATTTTTTACGGGCTCCTCCCCTTCTGCAGATGAAAATAGCTGGAACTTTCCCCAATCAATATTCTTAAACGTTTTTTCCTCTTTCCCACAATCATTAGCTACTTCCGATTAACCTGGTTGTGTTACACAATCACAGTAGAATAAAGAATCACTTCCGGGTCAATACTACCTTCTTCCTGTTTGAAATGGAGACATCTATAGCCCAGTTTAGGTAGTTGCAAACCTTAAAATGACTACAGCAATCTTTGGATTTACAGTGTTGTAATTCACATTTGACAGTTTTAAAAACCAATATTTAAAACAAATATTTATTTATAAACAAATAAAAATTTGATATTTTTTCTTTATTAAAAATGTGCAAAATTGAGAGAAAACTTTTCTAAAAAAACATTTCTTAATGTAATAATGTTTAATATTCACTGTAAAGGATGATGCTCTTCGGATGACGTTCTGCTTAAAAAATGTATATGGTTTTATCATATGTAAACATAGTTAGCTAAAACAAGCAAACAATATAACAATGAATCGTAGGTGCTTGTGATCAACCAATCAGCAAGCTATGTCTGTAAGTGCCAACCAATCAGCAAGCTATGTCTGTAAGTGCCAACCAATTAGCAAGCTATGGCTGTAAGTGCCTCCCCAGTACTTCATGTTCAAATGGAAAGTCTGGACTAGGGACCAAAAATGGTTCTGGAACTGCTTCTGAGGAACTGCAATTGGGCCAAGTTCCTATGGTGTGAACATGACAACAGTCCCTGATTCTGGAAAAAGGTTATGGTTCCAGAAAGGTTATGGCTCCTTGAGCAAGGCCCTTAACCCCCCAGCTCCCTGGGTGCTAGTATGGGTGGCTGCCCTTTGCAGCCAGCTTGCGCTTATCTACAGAGAGCAACTTGGGGGAGGCTTAAAGAGAATCCAGCCCCTTTGACAATTCGTCCAATCATCATGCAGCAGCCCGCCCACTGCTCCATTCACACCCAGAGATGAGGAGCTTCCTTGGAAATGACATTTTGAAGCATTTGTCCAATAAACATCTAGCTTTGCTGCACAGAAATCAAAGCTTATTCTGAAGCCCCAATTACTCCCAGAGATGCTGAGCTTCCCTAAAAATGATGTTTTGAAGCACTTCTGCAATATTTTTGCTGCACTGAAAACAGAGGTGCCATTGCAGTCTAGTGAAGCTGCACTTCAGTTGGTTTTATTTAATCATGCTGCCATGGAAATGTATGAGAAAAAAATAACATTAGACGACCTGTGAGAAATTATATTAGATTCTGAATGAACTACCCATGAAGTTGAACACGTTCTAGCACACTCTTTGTAATAGCAATATAAATACAAAAGTGCACATTGGACAAAATTTTTCGTGACATTTTAGAGGAGGCTGAACTTCCCTTGTAGTGTTAGATCGCCGCCACTGCAATCTATTTCTTTGGTGCATTTAGGCTGGGTTTATTTTTCATTTTTGTGGATCAATAAAATTCTCTTAGTTATAATACAGAAAGCGTGTTAGCTAGTAAATGGCATGTTAACATCTTGTCATGAATGAAATGCAACTATGTGGTTATATTTAAAGATCACCCTCATTGCGGTCAACTGTACAATCCTGCTACTTAAATCGTTGTTCAGAAAAGCTGCTAACTATGAGGTATCCACCAGCATTCAAATATGGAGTTCCACATGGCTCAGTAATAGGAACTATCGTATTCTAGGACCTATATCAGATTATGTGAAAACTCGGTGTCAAATCAAATCAATATAATGAGGTCAACCTGATATGTGTCTGTGGCTGTCATTTCATATGCCACCACTAAGTAAAACTGCTTCAATTTAGATTTTTCTCAACATTTTATCAGTTTCAGATGTTTACCCATACAAGATGTCTGCTAAGTTTGAAAAAATTCTATTTAAAAAGTTTTAAGCTATCGCTCTAACAAGAAGTGTCCGAGGCTGCCCTTTGCTACCACTATGCAGAATTGCTTTGTTTTAGGTGCTATTTGTTTCACTTTTTCAGTTTACAGGGAACACAATAAAACTACCATTTTTGAAACTACCTTAACAAGCAATACAATAAAACTATCATTAGTAGTATATATCAATTCTGTTACAGGTTCCCTCCTGTGGAATAGCTTGCCTGCATTCAAAACAACTAACAGCTGCAGAAGTTCACATTAAACAAGAACTGGACTAGCTGAAAATAGTCTGTCTACCTACACATGCTGATAATTGGGCATGTGATTCAACTTGTATGGTTCATATGCTCAAGAAAGGTGGGCTGACAGTTAACCAACCATCCTATTCAGAGTTGTGGGGGGGTCTGGAGCCTATGGGCAAAATGCAGGGAACCAGGATGGGGCACACTCACTCACACATACATACCTATGGGCAATTTGGTAATGCCAATTAACCTCTTGGGGGGGGGGATTAGAGTATGCAGAGGAAACCCCATGAAAACATGGGGAGAACATGCAAACTCCACACACATGGAATCCTGGGAGAGACTTGAATCCTGGTCTCAAAGGTATGAAGCAACAGTGCTAACCACTGTACCACCACACTGCCCCCAGTTGATCATCATGCTCTGGAAATTTTTTCTTCCTACTATTCCTAGCTAAGGGGTTTTTGTGCCTCCTAACTATGTAAGTATATATTGAACTTCATTATTTGTAACCCACAGATGACAATCCACAAATATGTACGATGATCCACAAATATTTCACTATCTACAAATTCTCATGCCCTGCTCATGCCGATCCTCCTGTGTGCCACACCCCCCTCGTTACCTCGTGTGGAATTCCGATGTTTTCAGCTGTTTCTAGTCTTGTCAATAGCTGTTGTGTATTTAAATCTGTGTTAGAGTATGTTTCCCGAGTCCAGTCATTAATGTTGTAATGTTGTGAAAGTCATTGTTTGTTCCTGCCTGTCTTTACCCTGAGTAAACCCCGCATTCACCTGGTTCCTCGATTCTTGCTCCTATTTTCCCGGTCCATGTCCATATGTCAAGACAGAATGACCAGACTCCCAAAGAAGATGCCTCGCCTGACCGAGGCTGAGTATCTCGGTCTGGTGGCTGAGGTATTATACTGGCTTAACCAGCCAGATATAAAGGAGGACCCTACAGCCTGAGCTCTTGCCTTACAGACGAGGGGGCTCCTGGAAGAGATCTCCCCGTCTAAAGACTTGGACCTCGCAGAAGAAATGCGGCAAAACCTGCTGCAACTGCGGAGTGGGGTAGCCGAGGGGATGCTCAGGTGAGTAGCCCTAGATTGTGGAATACCTCCTGGCTCACGGCATCAAGCCTGAGCCAACCCTGGCTCCGAATAAAGCAACTGCAAAGCGAAAGAAGCGGAAGAATTGCAGAGGGGCAGATATGAATTCTGCTTGCTTCCCCGTGGCTGCTAACAGGGCTTACCTCACAGTACTCAACCCAGCAGTGTTCCACATGCCCAAGTTGCCAGCCCCCACCTCTTCAAAGCCGGCTCCCGAGGTGCCTGGTCTCTTGGCGCCAGCCCTGAGGCACCCCTCCTCCTCGCGCCAGTATCAAAGGAGCACCTCCTGGTGCGCTTGGTTTCCATGGCTCGTCTCCCTACTACTTCGCCAGCACTTGAGGCTAGTCTCATTGCCGCTTCACCTGCACCCCAGACCCTGGTCAAGACGTTTTTTGCCCTTTGGGGACTGTACTGGAGGGTGAAAAATGATCCCGCTGTGTGGGGCTGGTCTTCTCCTCAAACAGCTTTGGGGGCAATTTGCCAAAGCAACTCCAGCTTCCCCGCCAGGGGAGGAGATGCTGAGGAAGCTGCTCTACTTCAGGAAGAAGGAGCAAGCTTCCACAACAGGAGATACTGCTTCACCCGAGATCTCTGCTGCCCCTTCCCCTGAGGCAGTGCTCACACCCAAGATGGTGGTTCCAGTCCCGGCTGTTCCTACTCCAGCCTGCATGGTTCCAGTCCCGGTGGTTCCTGCTCCAGCCCATGTGGTTCCTGTCCCAGGGGTTTCTGCTCTTGTGTCTGGCTCCCATCCCCGAAGAGGTCCCTGATTGTCAGACCACCGCTCCTCCCCCCTCAGTGGAGATGGAGGAAAACTCGAGTGGGACCCCTCGGGGATTTCCCTAATGACTGCCCCAATGAACCCCTCCGGTGGGTCACCCCGACCACCTCCCCAGCATGGCAGATCCCGGCTGGGTCCCCGTCTCTTGGTATCCCCGAGAGGAAGAGGACACCTGTGCCGGGGTCAGGTCCCACCCTCCCTGCCCTTCGGCTCGCTTTCGGTCGCCCTTGCTTTGGCTCGGTGGTTACCTGTGGTTCCTCCAGCTCCTGCAGTTGCCTGCGATCCCCCTGGCTCCAGCTAGACGGTTGCCTGCAGTTCCACCTGCGGTGACTCGTTGGGTGGCTGCAGTCCTGCCTCCGACACCTCATCATTCACCAGCGGTTCCCCCAGCTCCGGCTCATTGGTCGCCTGCGCCTTCACCAGCTGTGGCTATGCCTTCACCTGCCGTGGCTTCTGCTCTGTCCTTGCCTTCTCCAGTGTCCCCTTTGCCTCCCTCCTCGTCTCCTGCGGCAGTCCCATTGCCTTCCTTCTCACCCACTTTGGTGTCCCTTCCAGCTCCAGCCTCGTGGTCGCTGAGGGTCCTTCCGGCTCCAGCCTCGCGGTTACCTGTGGCTCCTACCTTCTGCCAGCTGGGGTTCCCGACTCTTTGCCTCCTTGCCCCCTGTGTTTGCTTCCAATCCCTCTATTCCACCTTTGTTCCCTCCTGGTCCCTTTGCTCCTCTTTTCGTCAGTATGCCCCCTGCTGTTTTCCTTCCATTGTTCCCATACTTGGTGTCCCTGTTCATGTCAGCATTTGTTCAACTGTTGTCCTGGTTCTTGTCTTGCCTGTCCCTTGTGCCGTTGCTGTTTCCTGTGGTCCATTGATGTTATTGCTTTTGTTTCCCTACGTACTATCCTGTTTTCAGGGTACCCGCGGTCATGGAAAACCTGGAAAAGTTTTGGAATTTTGAAATTTTTCCAGGCCCTGGATAAGTTTTGGAATTCTTGGATAGAGAGGAAACATTATGGAAAATTTTTGGAAACTAGCCTTGTTCATTTTTGTTTCCCACTTCGTTCCGCAACACGCTAACAAATGTAGGAGTGGAAGTCAATAGTTAACTACCTTGGTTAACATCCGTTTCTGCGCAGATTTCGCGTATTTGAGATCGCTGCTCTTTTGCTCACTATTCCAGTTTTTATGGTTTTATTTCTTTTTTTGCATCAATTTTATTGATCGCAGTTTCCCGTTTTTGGCTCCGTTTGCCTCATAATCATAAGGTATGTATAATTTTAGCATTGGGATTAATTTTCTTAATAATTGAATGCTGTTTGCACATTGGCCAAAGTTGTCCACCGTGTGTGTATTAGGTAAGCAGATTGGCTATTATCGTACCTAAAATTGTAGTATTACTGTCATGCCGTATGTGGGACGCGGAGCGGAGACAGAGGAGCGGCAGTCAGGAAATCAGGGAAGACGGTGTTTAATAAAAAGGGCAGGCAAGAAAACACGCAGTGATATTAAAATGACTGGACTGGGGAAACAAACTGAAACGCGGACTAAATGCAGTGGACTAATGACAACAACCAGAAACAGCTGATCACACGGGGATTCTACACTAGGTTAATGAGGGGGCGTGGCACATGGAAGGAGCGGACAATCGGGGCAGGACAATTACTATCTGAAACTGCATGATCATCAAATCAAAGCAAACTTGTGAGTTTTTGAAATTTTTCTTGTGGTACTGGAAAAGTTTTGGAAAAGTCATGGAAATTTATTCTGCCAGAACTGGGGGAACCCTGTGTTTTGCCCAGTGTCCAGTGTTGTCCTCAGTTACTATGGAAGTAAATTAATGGCAAAAGTCGTTGATGGAAAAAAAAACACGTTGAATTACACTTAAAAAACGCATTGCAATAATGACGCTTTGAATTTTTGGGGACTGTAATTTAATATGTGCATACATTTAAACATTGAAC